>VZTU01030978.1:140258-176866 GCA_013400835.1 Zapornia atra | reverse complement strand
GGTCCGGGCCTCCTCCCACCTCTTCCTTCTCCTCGGTGCTGCGCCTCGCCCTCCCGGGGTGGCCCTGTCACTGTGAAGGTGAGCCACAGCCTCAGCCGGGGAGCTGGGGACCTGCTGCCGGCCGCTTCGCGTGAGAGGTGGCGGCGGGGCTGCCCCGACAGCAGAGGGTCGCCGCCCTGGCCGGCCCGCGGGTAGCTCCGGCTCTGTGGTAGGTCCCGGTGGTCCTCGGAGCCCGGCCTGTCGCCGTTGCGTTGCCGGCCCCGCTCCGGGCAAGGTCACTGCTGGCTCGGGTGGCCCCGGGTCCCCCTCCCCCGCCGTGAAGGTCACGCAGGGCTCCGGCCCGCACATGCGCCCGCCTCTCGGGAGCCTCCTGGGACCGGCTCCGCGGGCCCCCCATGGCCCTGCTGGGAAGGGGTGCGGCACAGCCCCTTCCCAGCGCGCTCCTCTGACGTGGTGGGTGCTGGGCTGGGGCCGAGGGGCCGTCCTCGGGCTCTGCGCTGTCCTGGTGGGGAGGCGGTGGGTGCTGGGCTTGGGCCCACCCAGCTCTCTGGGCCCCATCCTGCCCGGGGAGGAAAGGGATGGGTGTGGGGGCTAGTGCCTCACCTGTCTCTGAAGGCTGCCTCTTGTCCTGGCGAGGGAAGGAGTGGGTGCCTAGCTGGAGTCATTTCCCTGCTGATGCCCCATCCTGTCTCCTGGGGGAGTGGCTGGGTGCTGGGCTTGGGCTGCATCCCTCTGCCAGGGCCTCATCCTTCCACGGTGAGGGAAGGCATGGGTACTGACCTAGGCCTAATCCCCATCCCAAGGCCTCATCCTGCCCTGGAGTGACTCTGCTAGGGCTGTGGTCGTGTATTCTTCCCTCAAGACCTTGTCTTGCCCTGGGCTGGGGAAGGGGTGACTGCCAGAGCTATTCTGTTCTGCCTTCCCAGGCCCATCCTGCCCTGAGCTGAGTGGCAAGGTGCTGTGGTTTTGCTTGGGAGTGGGCCATATTTGGATGCTAAGGGCCTGAGGACTAGCTGTGATCTTGTGATTCGGGGATAAGATGTGTATGTGGTGCTGCTGGGCTGCCTCGTGGGGAGGATGCCTCTGTAACCCCACAGCTGAGATGGGGTCCTGCCCTGTGGTGTTGGAGTGAGTGGATGGGGTGGCACTCAGACCTACTCCCAGCCCCATGGTGGGTGCAGGGCACCCCCCCTGTGGCTGTCAGCCCTTGTCATGGTTGGCCTGTGAAAGGATGCTGTGCCCTGGAGCAGTGTGATGCTGGGGAGGACAGGCTGGCCAGCACTTGCAGCTCTACTGAAGGATAATCGTTTGGGATTTTGTCTGTGGCACTGTTGGCCCTCGGCAGCCTGGGCCTGCACAGAGATGCTCCTTGCCTTAACAATGAGGGAGGAAGATTCTTTCTGCAGGTCACTGTGGCTGGTTATATAATGGCAGATGCCCTCTGAACTTGGTGTGCAGCGGAGGTGTGCAAAGGCCTGGCTGGTGTGAGAGCCTGCTTGCAGCCTTTCCCCAAAGAGGCTTTCCTGGAAGAATAACCAATGAATGAATTCCTGCTGCTTCCCTTTACCTCGTGGGCTGGACCCCCAGAAGACTCTTCCAAGGGATTGCCAGATTCCTGGATAGTGAAATCAAATCTACAGGCAGTTGGTTGAGCTGTTCCGAGCTGTGTCCTGGCCTGGCGGGGTTTCTGGGCCACAGGCGAACACCCACTGGCTTAAGCCACAGCACAGAGGGAACAAACTGCCTGGAAGTGGCTTTTCCAGAGCAGTGGCAAGGATGTGTGCTTTCAGTTGGCACTTGAGCTCAGTTCCTGCCACTCCTCCTGATGCTATTAGTGTATGTTAATAGCAGTGCTCTATTAAACATTTTATCTAAAATGTATAAATTAGGCTTGCAATAGAAGTCTTCAAGTGCAGGCAGAGTGAAGAATTGAAGTATTGTAATCATAGGGCTGCAATTATGTAACTGGATTCTCTTTCTCTCTGGATAGCAGGCTCCTTTAATTGCTGTAACAAAGCTACTCCTTCAGTTTTCTGGGACTGTTCCAGGAAGCGATCATCACAGCAGATTTTCTTCACTCCCCAGTAGAGCTAAAAATGTGTAGTTTCACTATTTCAAAACATGGTTGGTAGTATCACTCAAGGCTTATGGTACTGTGAAAGGATTTAGGAAACTTAATGGTGCTCTGCAGGCTTAATTGGAGGCATTCCTTGCTATTAAGAAGCTTATTCCCACAAAGTTTTTAATATGCTGTGGTAAGACCTGCTGCCAAGGTGAGCAGCTGCAGTCCTTCTCAGTGCAGACCTTTGCTCGATTTGTCCCCAGATAATATGTGCCTCCTGACCGGGCCCCACGTGTGGCTTGGGAGCCAGGGGTCTGGTTTGGGAGTTGTGCCAGCCCAGTACAGAGCCGCGTGGGTCCCCTCCCCAGGGCATATGTCATGGCCTTTGCTTTCAGAAAGGCTGTGGGTCCAGGATTTCCAAGAGCCTGTATTCTGGGGTAATACAGGCTGCATTGGAAACTTACCAGTGTTGAATGCTTCCCTGGAAAAGCTGTGACAGATCTGTGTGTAAATGACTTCAGTGACTGGTCTGAAGCACCTGAACTAACTTGGAGTGAAGGGGGCTAAATGCTCAGCTCCTGTACACTGCTTTGTAGCTGCTTAAAGGCCCTGGGCAGCCCTAGTGTGCTGGCTTTCAGCATCTGCCTTGTGGTCTGGAGGAAGGGAGGCTACTTTGCCAGGCCCCAGCTGTGCTAACTCTGTGGTGTGCTTGCTTCACCCTGCCCCTCATCCTAGGCTGCAGTGTGCTGGTAACCTGTTCCTGGCTTGTCAGACTGGTTCTGTCCCATGGGAACGCCTCAAGTCTGGGTTTTGGTGGCAAAGCAGCGGCAAGGGGATGATAATAGGCTGAATGTGGAACAGCCTCCTTCCAGACTAAGCTAGCAGCACTAACTGTAACTCCTGGCACAGGGTGGGATAAAAGCTCTTCTGCTGCTAATGTGCCAGAGACAGGCAGTCTGGGGTCTGTTGCTTGCAAAGTGCCAAACAGATGATGCTGCAAACTGCTGATGCACCTGGAAGGCAAACTTGTCTGTAGCCTATTGATGTTTAGGAGAGCTGTGGTGCTCTGCAGATCCAGTCTCCTCCCACACAGGAAGCTTTTCCTGCATGTGCCTGATGCAGGTGGTGATGTTGGGCTAACTCTGACCTAATCTCCAGACACTGCCAGTGCTCCAGCTGTAAGGGGTACCTTATCTTGGGACTGCTGTGAACTGCTCTGAGAAACTAACCCTGGCCATAACTGGGGGGTTGTAGTATTGGATTGTGACACAGTCTGCTGTAAAAAGGACAACCTCTGATGCACAGGAAGCTTCTGCTTTCTTTGGGAGAGATTAAAGGAATCTATGTTCTGCCTTAGGTTCACGATGTCTGACAGAAAGGCTGTGATCAAGAATGCGGACATGTCCGAGGACATGCAGCAAGATGCTGTAGACTGTGCTACACAGGCAATGGAGAAGTACAACATAGAAAAGGACATTGCAGCATATATAAAGAAGGTAACTGTGGGATGAGGGGGCTGCTCTGGCTGAAACTTCCTGAAGCTCTTAAGTACGCGTGCCAGTCGTGAGCCTGAGTGTCTTGAGACTTCACGCTTGTGTGTTAGGAGGGAGAGGATGCCTTCCTCCTGGCTTCTTTACTGCTATTCCCAAGAGGATGCAGAGATTTCTGCAAGGTCAGAGGAGGGCTGTATCAGAGCAGGGCCTGGTCTGTTGTTTTGGCAAGCTCTGAGGAAGCAGTGTGAGCGCTGTCCCTCTGGATCTGCCAGCCTAGAAAGAGCTGGCTGCAGTCCCTTTAGGACTTGCCCCACAGCTGCTGCAGCTTGACTTGCAGTACCAGCATGGGGTGGGGGTGGGGGGGTGGATTACTCTGCTTTTCGTAGTGGGCAGCTCTCTGTGTGTGGTGCTTTGCCACGTCCTGGCTCTGGGATGGGTGCTGTGGAAGAGGATGGGGCCTCGTGTTGCCTGGCAGGGTTGTGGAAGGTGCCACTTTAAAACCAGCGCAAGCAGCTGCCCTGCCTTGGGAAGAGGTGCCTCCCTGTTTGCAGGAGCCCATTAACATAAGACTTATGCTAAATGGCATCTGGGGAGCTGTCCATTCCCTCTGTAGGTGCTTCTCTGAATGGTCAGGCAGAGGAGGAGGAAACTGTGACTTCATAGCCAATGCAGCCCTGGCACTGGGGCTGGCTTTTGAGCCTTGCTTGTAATCTAAGCTTAAATGCAAAGGATTCAAAGGTGTCTCCTAAGCTCTCCCATCACTTTGAGGCAAGACTGACCTCAAAGTGCTTGGGGCACTGCAGCCTGTAAAGTGAGTGCAGTAGAAGGCGTCCAAAAAGAAGCTGGTCTTTATTTCCTGAGTGTTCTGGGAGGAGGAAAGCAATTGGATGCACCTTCATGCCCTGGCAAGAAAGCCTTTTCCTCACTTCAAAGGTTACCTGCAAAGAGCTCAAACTGGCTTGCTGCTGTCTGAGGACTAACACTTGCTTTAATCTTGAGTCTGCTCTTGTGTCTCAGGGGAGGGAAGGGTGTTCTTGAGAGATGTGTATTAATTAGAGGGAGGAAAATGGTCTTTAACCCTATCTTACCTGCTGGGTGGGAGAAGACCATCAAGCCGGTGTTCAGCTTGCTCACCTCTGACCTCATAGGTCTCAATCTGCATTTGCCAGCTCATTTTCAATGTAGACTTGCTCCCCGTTCTTTGAAGAGCCCCAAACAGCAGAAGCCAGACTTCCCCTATTTTTTTGTGACCTTTAAGCTTAGATGCCTTGCTGGAGCAGACATGCCAAATCTCTTTTTAATTTTCTTGTGAGTGGGCTTGGAATGGGAGAGGAGAAATATTCCCCTGAGCTCTAGCCTACACGTGGGGCTTGAATAGTGCTCTGAGGACAGCTTGTAGGTCTGTTCTTTCTGCCTGGGGCTGATGGGTGCTTTGGGTGTCAGGAGATGATTTGCTTGTGTTGGATTCTTCAAAGGATCCAGTGCAGAGCTCTGGTTGTGCCAGTCACTACCCTGTTTAATTTAATAGTGCCTTGCAGTGGGGAATCTAACAATGTTGCAGGTGGGAGGAGAGGCTGTAGTGTGTGAACAGAACCAGCTAAGAACTTGTGCTTAGAACTATTTCCATGTGGGCTGGCCTTAATGCCTTTCTTCTCTTTCTTCAGGAATTTGACAAGAAATACAACCCAACTTGGCACTGCATTGTTGGCAGAAACTTTGGCAGCTATGTAACACATGAGACAAAGCACTTCATCTATTTTTACTTGGGTCAGGTTGCAATTCTTCTCTTCAAGTCTGGATAGGAAGTAGGAGCAAGTGAAGTTTGGACTGTAATGCACTGATGGCTGAAGCCACGACTCCCTTTAACATGGCTATGCCGCTGCATGGACTGTATACTATATTTAATGTGTATATGTTGCAGTAAAAAAAAATCTACTTCTGTTTAGTTGCCTGGGAAGAAGGCGGCATTTTTTTGTTACTGCTTTTTTTGGTTGTATTGCACTAGGAAACCTGTAAATGCTTAAAACAATGGCCTTTACGTGGGAAGAAATGAAACTATTCCACAACAGCTCCCTCAGTGGTAACTCCTTCTTTGAGGCTGGGAAAACTCCTTTGGGCAGGCCAAAAGACCCTGACTTCCTTACTAAGTTTTATTAGACTGTTAATCTTGTAAATGAGGAGCAAAGCCAGTGTGAGCCTCTGTACCCACCCTGCAGACTGTAGAGAGCTGGCTCTCCCAGTAACCTCAGTGCAGGTGCTTAGACCTTCCCTGAACGCTGGTGGGGTGGCTCTTGGTTATGTGGCTTTGGCACACAAGTTGCTCTCCACCTCAGACTGTGATACACAGACCTGCAGCTGGCACCCTCGGTGTTCTCTTTCAGTGCCCATCGCTGTATTTTTGGCTCTGCTGAAACATTGACCTAGACTTGTAAGCAACTCAGCCTGGTCTAGAAGACTTCAATACACACACACCACCCCCCACACCCCCTTAGTTGCTGCTTGGTATGGAAAGCAGCATCCTGTGGCTGAAATCTTCAGACCTTGATACTGAGATCTAAAGCCACGTGGCCCGTCCCTGAAGTGGAGTAGGATATCAAATTGGTGACTGCTGACAACAGCTCTATTTGGCATGTTCTTAGCCAGTTGTCTCAACACTGCCTTAACTCGATGCTCTCCTTAAAACAAGCTAGTCATGTGGAAGACTTGTAAGTGGCCACTGTCTCCTTCCTTTTTTTTTTCTTTTTTCTGTAGCTGATAAGCTATTTCTGGAGGACTGTCCTCCATGTTCCAATATCTGCTTTTGTTCTTAAAGCACAGTACCAAGAAGTTAAATTTACATGTGATGTTTGTGTGAAAGAAACTCATGTGACATCTGCTTCAAAGGCAGACTAATGTCTTGGTCTCCAATAGGTTCAGCAGTGATGTTGTCTTAGTATGTACTGACTTGGATTACGCTGCAGGAAGTTCTTTCTATCTGGGTGTGGAGAAATGCTGGGTGATGGCAAGTAAATACCTACCTTGTGCTTCTCAGAAGGTCTGTTAGTTTGTAACTAACATGTAGCTGGTATCACTGGGATATGGTGAGTGGGACTTGTGTCCCCGAGATGCATTTGGTCTAAGTCACTGCTGGGGGAAGAGGGCAGAGTGGAGGGAGCTCTTCTCTGTGATGTGTGACTTGATAACCCAGGTTGACTACTTCCTGAAGTAAAAAGTCCTTCTTGTCTCTGTGCAAAATCCAAAGTATGCCTAATTTTGTAATATTGATAGAACAATGTTGTAACTAGAAAGAATGTAGCTGTCATAACTTCATGTTGATGGAAATGTTTGCACTGGGGTAACATGCCTTGGACTGTCAGGGCACTCATGTGGTCTTGTCTATTCAGAGCTCTGCTCCGGATCTGAAAGGAGAATGTTTTGGGTTTGTTTTTTTTCCAAGCATGAGTCTAATGTGAACCTGTTCACGGTCTCTTGTGGAGCAAGATCTGTTCCCTTCATAACTGCAATGGCTCAAATACCATTTATTTTTTTCAAACATTAAAGGTGAATTGACACATTTAAACTGGCCTCCAGTTTCTTCTTCATTGACAGCTGTCCCAGGCAGAAACTGCACTTGTCTGGAGAGGGTGAGTGCTGAGTTCTCTGCCCTGGAAGATGCTGACAATCCAAAGGAGGGAGAAACTTCACCTGGAGAGCACATGTCCCATGTGTGCTGGTGCTGACCTGGCTCCAGACAGCACTGGGAGGGATTGGGGGAGCTGGTCCTGCCACAGCCCTGGGGTAGCACCTCTGTGCCAAGTGACCTAGAGCTGGAGGTGTGGGGCCAGCCTCTTACTGACTTGAGACAAATGGTGGTACAGCAGTGGGGGGGCTGCCCATCCCGTGCCCCCATCCCCCCCCCCAAGCTCAAAGGAGTCTCCTCATGTTGCGGGAAAGTAGGCTTCCACTCTGGGCTGCTCCCTGTGCTTGGTGGAAAGGTGAGATGGGAAATGCCTGCCTGAAGCTCATGTGTATTTTATACCTGTTGTGCCGCAGGAGCGGTGGGCTTGCCCTTGAGCATCCCTCCAGCTCTGTCTTGTTCCTGATCCAACCTAAATTTGGGCTTGTGGCCTCACTGATACTTTGGGAAGAACTGATGGCTCTTACCAGTTAGTTGTGCCACAGCTGTGCTGTGGGATAGCAGCACCAGTGTGAGGAGCAGCTGAGCTGTGGGCAAGCTGGGATTCACGTGGAGCAGCTATGAAACCAGTGGAGCCCAGCACTCCACAATGAGCAGCAGTGTACCTGTTCCATGCAGGTGGGGTGCTGTAACCTACCCCTGGCCATGCCCCAAAGCAGTGGGGGCTTCTGATCTGTGTGGAGATGCTCCTCCCTTGCCAGTCCCAACAAGCCTTTTAGTTGGAAATACTGTGCTCCTCGCCTGGTTAGGCCTGACTTAACAGCATGACTGTTTGCAGCCCTGTTGGGCTGGGGTAATTGAGCCCCCTTGCCCACAGGGCTCTTGGCCAAAGCAAGTGGCAAGGAAATTGGCTCTCAAATGCCGCCAGCAGCACAGGAGGGTGTGGATCCATACTGGCACTGACAGCTCCAGCCTGAGTTGTGTTTGGGGCAGCACCCCTTCCAGCCACGTGTCTGGAGGCTGTAGTGCTGGTGTACATTGGACCCTGGCTGGAGGGATGGTCTGCCCTGGAGCTGTCACAAGTAGAAGTGGGTTTGATCCTTTCTGGCTGTGTCATTGCAGTAGGAGTCCTGCTTCAGGCTAAAGGAAAGCTCCAGCTCTCTCTTCAAGCAGTGAGGCAGCAAAAGTGTGCTCTGCTGCTGCCCTGCAGCCCCTGCCACGCCCACCAGTGCTTCTTGCCTGGTGCTGGGGCTCTGGGAGATCCAAACTGGCCCAGGTTAAGCAGCGCTTCCCTTGCCACAGCTAAGAGCAGGCACAGGCTTTAATGTGGCGCTTTCTGTCCCCGCTGCCTTCCCCTCCTGCTCACCAGCAGCTGACACAGCTTTTGGCTCTGACTTTTTCCACTGCTGGCTCCACTTTATCTCCAGTTTCCACCAGGCAGGTGGCCTGCTTGATGCCTTGCAGCCTTAACTGTTTCCGTGCTGGAGAGGCCCCAGGATGGCTGCTTGCTTTCAAAGGGAGCATGAAGCTGCTTGGAAACATCTGGATCTGGGGCATGGAGTGGAAGGTATGTATCTGGGGGAAACATCTGGAGAAGGAAACCGCTTCCAGATGTGTTGGGGCAAACATGCTGTTTCAATGTAACCTTGGTACCCATTCCTGTCCTGCCTTGCAAGTGTTCAGGATGCATCTGCCCACGCAGGGGTTGGAGGCTGCCGCTCCTAGGTGAGTTGCGGACGCAGGACGATGCCTGTGGATGTTCGTTCCCCACAGGTGACAGTGTAGGTTGGGGAGAGCATCCTGTTACTTTCTCTTGCAAAAGCCAAGTTATTCCATTCCTCATATGGAGTATCCCTTCCATGTGTGGCCCTAGAAAGGCAAAGCTTTGCGGTGCTGAGGAGCTGGTGGTCCGGTTTCGGTTGCTGTGCTCCATGTGTGCAACTGCCAGACATGATCCAGGATTCATTCCTCTGTGGAGGTGTGGGGCTCTGTTGGCAGGGAGAGCCAGCCTTGCTCCGTGCCTCCCCGGCACAGTGTTCTTCCCCCTTCTCTGTGGCCACCTGGGACTCCAGGAAGGGACACTGACAACTGTGGCAACATCCTCCCCACCTGGGGCACCCTGCTCAGGGGCTGGGTGTTGCAGCTTGCTCCCGTAGGAACACGCAAGCTGCAGGTCAGTGCTCCCTTTCCTTCCTGCCCAGCACTGCCAGTGCACAGCTCTGCCGTTATGGCATTCCTCTTCCCCAAGCACGTGGAGCAGAGCCTGGTACTGGTAAAGCCCGTTCCCCAAAGACATGTTCCTTTTCATGCTGCTTTTGCGGGAGGTTTGAGATGAAGAGAGAAACCGTGGAAATAATTCTTACCTCACTTTCAGTCTCTGTCACGTAGAGCCTTTGGAGGCTGGTGCCATGTGGGGAGGGAAGCGGGGCTGTGCCATCCCTGCCCACCCAAGGGTTCCCTGCTTTGTTCCATGTGCTGAGCACCAACTGACTCCCTCTCCCAGACTGTGACTCACGGCAGTGCTGTCTCTGCACAAGCCGCGTGTCTCAGCGCTTTATAGATACAGGAGCTGCAGGAACCTTGCAGGAGCCAACTGTGTTTATTAAAAGATGATCAGATGTTTCCTCCCTCAAGGCAGCGTCTAGCTGAGCCTGAGTAATAACTCATTACCAACGAGACAAATAACTGCTAATCATCAGGTCAGTGCCTTCACCAGCCCCTCCGTTGGGCGGGGATGGCGGGCACCACGCATCCATGCTGAGCACCCAGAGCAGGGTGGTAAGAAGGGAGCAGCCCTTTCCCTGACAGCAGCCTGAGCAGGGGACATGCCTGTGCAGAGCAAGCCTAGTCTCTGCTCTGCTGCTCAATGGAGTTTGGCCCTGGGTTTAAGCTTGAGGAAGAGTTTTATGCAGCCCTGGTGTAGCCTGTTTCCTCTTGCCTGTGGAAGCAGGTTGCTGTTGTGGCCTTGTGGTCCTCTGCTTTCTGTCCCAGTGCTGAGGACTTGGAGGAAACACACCTGAGCTTGTGGTGGAATGATGGATAGTGGGCCAGCGCAGTGTGCCACAGGAGTGCTGCTGGGGCTGTGGGCAGGGTGTCACGCTTACCATGTCCCCTGTCCCTGCGTGCCCCATGCTGTCCAGTGCAGCCGTGCTTGCTCACGGGCTTCTCTCGAGGGCTGGGTGGTGAGAGCAGGACCAGCTCTTGTGCCTTGGCAGGATGTGGGGCCGGGACCTGTGCAGGTTTGGCCAGAGCTTTTCCTCAGACGCCATCCCCTGGCGCGGCTGCCGTGGCCCTTCCCTGCCAGACGCCACGGCATCTCTCCATGTCCTTTGTTGCCTCCTTTGCTTACGCGTCTCTGTTGATTTACGGCCGTTGCGGAGCAGCCTGATCGCAGCTCAGCTGCTCGCCCAGACCCCAGCCAGGCTGGTTTCGGAGGAGAGATCCCAGCCCTCCTGGGCAATGGGACCCCCCTGCACTGAAACACGTGCATGGCCTTTTCTTTCTCCTTCCAGACAGGGTGTGAATGAAGTGCTTTCAGCGGGAGGGTATCGCTGGGAGCCACGCTCTCCCCATGCATTGGTTGCAGCCCATAAAAGCATCCCAGGAATTTGCTGCTGCGGTCTCTGAGCAGTGAAAGCCGCCCTTTGTTTCCCCAGCCTCGGCTGCTGCCAAGTCCCACGCAGGGACGGGGCAGGAATCTGCAGAGCTGGTTGCGTGCTTCCCAACTGCACGTCGCCCTTCCCGTCCCCTGTGCGGGTGCTGGGGCTGTCTGGAGAGGGTTTTCATTAAACCCTTCGCCTGACCCCGGCTTTAGCTGAGCCAGAGAAACGTCAATCCCTCCTTACACAGATATTTTCCCCCCTGAAGCATTCGGTTACAGGTGGGGGGTTTAACCTCACACCCATCTCGGGTGGTTCCCCCAGCTGGCCATGCCGCTTGCCTGCTGCCTGCCAGGCTCTCAGGGCCTCCTCCGGCAGGGAAGGCCGGAGGGCTGATACAGAGCCAGGCCGAGCTCTGCTGCAGGCTGCACGCAGGCGGCTGGCGCCCAGCCCAGAACACGGCTCTGGAAAGAAAATAGATGAATAAATGCCTTTTTTGTTTTTGAGGAAAGCCCGGAACGGCTCGACAAGGACAAAAAAACCTCTTCCCAAATCTGGTTTCCAATATCCCAGTTTCCCTAAGGATTCAGAATGACCTGGCCAAAAGCATCTGCTCCTCTACGACCCACGGGTCAGTTGGGTGGGGTACAGCTAGACCCATGCTGCAGAGGCTCCTCCAAACCTGGGGTTTGCAGGGGGATGGAGGGACAGCACCTACACGGCCCCTTCCCATAGGATCTCCACCCATGGGTGCTGGTGGGGGGGTCCCTGGATCTTTCCTGCCTCAGAATTAGCCTGGGAGAAGGAAAGCACTGGGTGACTCAGCAGGCATTGGGTGCCAGGCCAGGGCTTTGTCACTGTTCTCCAGCAAGACTGACGTGCAATCCAGGCGGACATCAGGCTGGCTCAGGATACTGTGTTACTTCAATATTTTATGGAAAATCATTAAGCAATTAAACCTGGCGGATCTCACATCAGAAAAAGCAGCTTGAAGCCGGTGCAGTAAACAGGGCAATGCTTCCTTATTGTTTGGGATGTCTTCTCAAAGTCTTAGCTCCGATCCTTGCTTTGGAATAACTATAATTATCTCTTAATTGCCATTATTGTTGAACATTTTTAGCCTCCACAAGCGCAAACTGTTAGAGTTTTCCACGCCGATAGAATCGGTAGCCGGGGTTCACAATGAAAGTAATTAAAACCCTGTGGTTATTACGAGCCTGCGCGTCCCTACACCAGCTTCAAGCTGCGTAACTTGCCAAGACACAGGCTAGAAACTCGAGGCAAATTTAGCATTTCTTTAGGAACCCAGCAAAAGCTCCTACATCCTGCTGCCTCCAATGATCTGCATCTACGGTGCTTTTTGGAAGGACGCGAGCGTCAAGGGGAGGGGAGAGCAGGCACTTTCTAGAATACATCCCTGGAGAATACACAGCAAAGATAAAATTATGCACATGAATTATGCATATGAATTATGATTTCACTCCTATTTTTGTTGGGATTAGCTCATGTTTGGTGTGCATCCCTGGCAGGCTGCTGGCTGTCGGGCAGCTAGCGGAGCGCTGGATCCAACTCCCAGCAGGTCACCGCAGTTTCGGGTTCTGTGTTCTGCCGGCAGCATCCTCCTGCGGTGCCGCAGAGCTGCTTGGGGACACAGTGACGATGGCAGCCCCAGCTCCTTCCCCTGTCTGGGGAAGCAGTTTTTCTGTATTTCTTTGTGACATCCCTTCTAGAAACGTGTGAGAGATGAAAAGAGATTTAGGTGTAAAAGTTAAAAAAGAAAAGCCCACCCCCCAAGTCTGTGCTGGTTTGTACAGAGGGAGGTGTCTGCAGGCTCTGCTGCCACCAGCAAGGCTTTGCCGGTGTCCCCGGTGTCCCCCACTGTCTCCCAGGGAAGGAACGTCCCAGGCTCTGCCAGCTCTGGGGAGAGGAGAGTGAGGGGGAGGTGGCAGCAGTACTTCCAAAATCTCTGCGCCAGACTCCGCTGCAATCCCAGCACGCTGCTGATTTAAGTCAGCAGCCCTTCCAGCTGGGAAACAGCTCAGGAATCCTGAGCCCCCCCTTGCAGGAGGACTGGTGACCCCAGCCCACAGGTGTTTCCATGCCAGAGGAGGTTTAATGAACCTCATTGCAGGGGAGGGATTATCCTAATTAGCCAAATCACCTGCAGCCTGGGCATGAACATGCTGGGCTCAAGGAGCCAGGCAAGGGGTCCTGGCTGTGGTGGCTGTGGACACTGGCACCCTTCCTGTGGTGGGACTGCATGGGGAGGCTCAGGGGAGCTCAGGGATGCTCCTTGCCAGGTCCCTCCCTTGCTGCCCTACATGCCCTGTCCCATCCCTGCGTCCCATCACTCCCACTGCCTTGGATTAACATCCCTGATAACCCAGCCACCGGCCCCATGAGAAAATGAGACTAGGAAAGAATTCCAGTTATTTGTGTCTGTCCTTCAGTAGCAAAGCTGCCTGGAGCCAGTGCTGTTTGTCCTGTCAGCTGGCCTGCAGCTTGGGAAAACAGTCGAGAAGGCAGTGGGGGACACCTTGGGCACGAGCACCTCACACATGCCTTTGGGGAACGGTAAATGTGCAGCACGGTGCAGGTGGGGGCACAGGCTAACTCGCCTCCTGGGGATGGTGAACCTGGGGGTGCAGGGTTACAAGCCCCCCTCTGCAGGCAGGGGCTCCCTGGGACAGCCCACATTCCCTCCTCCATCAGCAAGTGGTTTTCCTGGTGTCCTCAGCCCGACTGCTCTCCTGCCTGAGCACCAGCCAGGTTTAGGAGGACAGTGCAGCTCCTGACACTGGTGTGCAACGCACAGCGATGTTGCCTGGGGCGCAGGGAAGTGGCAGACAAGCGGCAGGCAAGCGGAGCAGCCACCTGGACCTCCCACCCGGTTCCCCCTGAGCTCATCAGAGACTTGGGGAACTTTCTAAGTTCAGATGTTTGATCTGCTTCAGTGGGAGTGACAACTCAGTAAATTTGGGGGGTCCCAGGAAAGGGACCACAGCTGGACTGATGGAAACAGCAGCGTTCAGGAAAACCCAGGACTGAAGTCCCCCCGAAATTCCCCTCTGAGTTTTGGGTTGGTTTTTCTCCTGGGGAAGGGGATTAAGATGAATTCTCCCTATTTTGCCTTGTGCAGGAAGAGACACAGCTGCCAAATCTGAAAGGAGGAGGAGAAGGAGGGAGCACCAGCAGCAGCTCCCAGGGCATGGCTTTGTCACCATCAGCAGGTATCTGCTGTGCCCTCAAGCTCTACCGTGGCTCCTCTTTAGTTTGGCTTCCCCATGGCAGCTCCCACCATCCCTGCGCTATCATCCCCTTGCCTGAATTTCATGGAAGTCATCCATATATTCAACAGGAATATCAGCTTCCAGGAGCTCTTGGTGGCCTCGAGATCAGAGCAGCTAACCTGGGGATTCCCGCTGTGCTCACACCACCGGAGCGGGAATCTCTTGGGGCTGGGATGTGGCCGGGAGCAGTGGGGAGGTGCAGATTGGGTAAGCTGTAACCAAAATGTTGGCAGCGTTTGCCTGGGCTCAGCCCTGCTCCCTGGTACCTGGAAGCACATGGATCCCACCGGCAGCAAGGGGACCATCCTCCCCTAGACCTCTGTGCAGGGCCAGGGTGCTCAGCTGTGCTGGTGCTGAGCCACATCCCAGTGGGAGCAGATCCAGCACGGCAGAAACAAGCCAGAGTGAAGCAGCCCAGGGAGGAGACCTTCTGTGCATGTCGTTAGCCAAACACAGCTCCTGATATCTGGAGAGAAGGAGATTCCTCCACAGCCTGGGGAACCATCCCATATGCATTATTCCCTGGGACCTTCAAAGGAGCCGAGGAATCCAATTCCCACTAATTCATTTTGAAATGCCGAACCCAAACCCTAATTGTAGCATGACAGGGGAGGGAAGAACCCACCAGACTCTGGGTACCTGGTTTTCCTTGGACAGGGGGTTTCATGATTTATTAAGACATACATTTTTAACAGCATTATGTTGGTTAATGCTGGAAGATGTTCCTACAATTAATGAAAATTTCATAGACCAGTGGGGGAAGAAAGGGACCAGTCTATGTCCCCTACCAGATGGCCTAAACCAGCTGCTCACTTTTTTCTTTGAACCACGATTCTAATGACTTCTCTGTCCTTTGAAGTCTGGCTCTGAGCTGCCCAACCAGATGTATTTGCATGATAGTAGCAGAGTGCTATTTTCCCTCAAGGCTGCTGCTGGATACTTCGAGGTTTGTTCTCAGCTTGAGGTTTGGAGGAGTGAGGGACTGCAAAGACTCGCCAGGCGCTGGTAACAATGTGCCTTGGTGTAACATCTCTGCCTTCAGTGGAGTTATTCCCCAAACCCTCTGTGTCTTTACCCAGCCCTTGGATGGTTTCTTTGCCTTATAAACCCATGTGGCAGTGCCAGGCTGCTTTCAGAGAGGGGTTTGTTAGGGCCTCAGAAAAGTGGGGGCTGCTGCCCGAACACATGCTTCAAGAAGAAAGGAAGAGCTTTAAATACGTCTCACAAACTTTTACAAATAATAAATCACAAAGGGAAACGGTGGGAAAAGGAACAAAACCTAAAACAGGTCCCTGAGTGTGGGTTTGGCAGAGACTCGTGCTGAGCAGGGCACTCAGGAAGGCAACACTGGTGTTCCTGGCTTGGCCATGTCAAACCCAGTGTAGCTCTGCCCGAGTCCAACTTGAGATGCTGCGGTCACAGAGTGGCAGCGGAGATCCTGGCTCCGACACGGCCACCCCCTCGGACCCACAGATACTGTGGGCGTGAGAAGGGCTTTTGGGACAGAGCAAAGTGCCAGGAGACACCTGCTGCCGTGTGGGGGGTGCTGGGGCCATCCCCATCGCTGTGCCCCGGCTCTTGGCCCCGGATGGACTTTTGGGAAACAGATAATAAAGAATAAAGGGAACGATAAAGGTAAGAAGTGGAGCAATTGGCCATAACCAGCCAGCCCAGGGCCAGGAGTGGTCGCATGGCATGTACTTACTCAAGGTGTTTGCTCTGGTAAGGACATGGAAGGAAGGTAAAGCAAGGGAAACTGGAAAGAAGACAAGTCTCCCGAGTGAGATAACAGGTCTTGGCTTTGCCTGCTTGTGACACGGAAGGAGGGGGCACCGTGCTCCAACCCTGCAGCTGTCCCGCTCTTTCCTGGGTGATGCAGATGCCCGTGCTGGCAGCCAGCTGTGTGCAGCTGGGTAGCCACGCTCGGATGTCCCTGTTCGGGTGTTATTTCACCACCAACGGGGCCCTGTAAGTCCCTGGCCCCTCTCCTAGGAGCCTGTTCATAAGGAAACGGCCAGAGACCGGCAGTTAGACGCTGCCCATCAGCCAGGAGCTAGCTCCAGGTGAGGTGTGGATCAACCCTGGAGTGATGTCCTTAGGGTAAGCAGGTTTCTCTCCCCTCCCTCCCCCCGCCAGTCCCTTGTGTCCCAGCAAGGAAATGTGTTACATCCCGTATCCCTTATCCAGTATCCAAGCCTGGGACTGGTACAGCCGGGCCTGGGCCAGGGCAGCAGGCGTGGGGCGAAGAGCCCTGGGCTGCGGGCTCGTTCCGGGCTACGTGGGTCACACAGCGCTGGTGCTGAAAGACCCCGGAGGTCCCCGATGGCTGCAGCCAGCGCAGCGACCCGGACCGCTCCCGGGACGCGCGGAGAGCGGCCGGGCAGCGAGGCCCTGGGCCTGCGGGTCCCTGGGCCTGCGGGTCCTTGGGGCTGCAGCACGGTGCGCGGCCAGGCAGTGCCACCTACCGCGGGAACTGCCCAGCCGCCGGCCCGGCCCGGCCCTGCTCCCGGCTGTTTCCCCTGCCGCCCTGCGGTCAGCAGCTCAAGTGCCTCGCCGGGATGGCGCCGTGCGAGCGGAGCACGGCCACCCCCGCATCCCTCGGGCTGCCACTCCCTGCCCGACCTCCCGCGGGAGTGCCAGCCCCGGGCTCCTAAGAGGCGACGGGCGGGCCCTGGGGGGCGAAGGTGGGGAGCCAGGCCCGCGCTCCATGTCGCTGCCCCCGCCCCGGAAGCGCTCCCGCTTGCCGCAGCCGGGCGGGCGGAAGATGGCGGCCGCGGCGGGTCCGGAGGAGCCGGGCGGTTCTTTCCGCCGATACCTGGCGCGGCTGGGCGCCTTGCGGCCTCAGCCAGGCGCCGAGCGGCTCGACGGCGGCCGCCGCACCGAACTCCACCTGCTTTTCGACCAGCTCATCTCGGAGAGCTGCGGGCCGGCGCCGGCGGCCGCGCCCAGCGCGCAGGTACTGCGGGGCCGGCGGCTGTGGGGGGTGACGGACACACACGGACACCGGGGCTCTCGCTCACCTGCCCGGGAGCTTCACCGCGGGGGCTCGCTCGGACTCGTGTGGGAGCAGCCGGTGGCTCCGCGCAGCAGCCCCGCACGTCACGCCCCGGGTTTCCATCCCTGCTCCCTCCCACGTGGGTTGCCCGGAGCGTTGTGTCAGCCCGTGGCAAGGCGGTGGGGGGGTCGCAGCCCTGGCCCCCGCTCCTTAGCCGTGCCCGGGGATTAAAGCGAGTGTCACAGATTTGCGTAACTGGGTGCTGGGAGAGACAGGGAGTTGCAGAAAATGGCTGCTGAAAGGAGCAGCTGGAATTCTCTGCAAGCCCTAGACTAAAAATTGGCCAGTTCGAGACCAAAGCTGCTGCTGACCAGGGCCGAGCCAATTGGTGATGGTCACAGCACCTCTGGGAGTCGCATCTAGGAGAAAAAAACCTCAAGGAGCTGCATTTTGCCACCGGAGAAGGGAGTGAGAAGATGTAATGAGCTGTGCAGACACCAAGGCCAGGGGCGGGGTGGGGGGAGGCGCCCCAGGTGCCAGAGAGAAAGATGCTCCTGCAGCCTGTGGAGAAACCCATGGTGGAGCGGGTATCCCCCCCGCAGCCCATGGAAAAGGCCAAGACCCCACCTGTAGCCTGTGGAGAGGCTCCACGCTGGATGGAGCAGGTGGAGACATAGAGAAGATGCTGTGACCTGTGTTGGAGCAAGACCCTGACAGCACTTGCAGCCCATGGAGAGAGAATCAGAGACACAGAGATGAGCAAGAGAGAGACTTGCACTGGAACAGGTTTGCTGGGGGGAAGGCTTGTGACCCCGTGGAGGACTGGGACTGAGAGACAGTGTGATTTATGACTGCCCACCGTAGCAGTGACCCACAGCGGGGCAGCTGATGAAGAGATAAAGCCCTATGGGAAAGGACTCACATTGGAGAAGTTTATGGAGGACTGTCTCCTGTGGGTGGGACCCCACAGTGCAGCAGGGGGAGGGTGTGGAATGAATACCCCCCCATGGCCAAGAAGGAAACCAACTTTCAAGGAACTGACTGAAGCCCCCATTTTCCCAGTCCCTGCCCCTCCCTGTGCCACAATGTGGGGGAAGAAGGGAGTGAAATCATGACTAGAGTGAAGTCTGCTAAGAAGGGAGGGGTGGGGGAGGAGGTAGAGGTGTTTTAAGATCTGGAAAAGGAAAACAGCTCATGAAGAAGTAATCGAGAGGCCCATTTTCCCAGTCCTTGCCCAACCCCCCCGTGCCACGATGGGGGGGAAGAAAGGTGCAAAATCATGACTAAAGCGAAGTCTGCTAAGAAGGGAGGGGTGGGGGAGGAGGTAGAGGTGTTTTAAGATCTGGAAAAGGAAAACAGCTCATGAAGAAGTAATCGAGAGGCCCATTTTCCCAGTCCTTGCCCAACCCCCCCGTGCCACGATGGGGGGGAAGAAAGGTGCAAAATCATGACTAAAGCGAAGTCTGCTAAGAATGGAGAGGTGGGGGGAAGGTGCTACCAAGAACCCCATTTTCCTCAGTCCCTGCCCACCCTGTGCCACAATGGGAGGGAAGAAGGGAGCAAAAAACTCTGTTAAGAAGGGAAGGGTGGGGGAAGGTGATACCTTCCCCCAAGTCCAACCATACCTGTCCTCTTAAACCACATCTCTAAGCACCCCATCCACCCATCCTCCAAACACATCCAGGGATGGGAACCCAACCCCCTGCCCAGGCAGCCTGTTCTTTCCCAAGCAGGCTTGCCTGGCACTTGGGAATGAATTGAATCAATAATCTTATTTAGACAGTGCTCCATTCCTCAGTCTAACTCTGTATTTCTCTCTTGCCATCATTACATCCTTCGTTTTGCTCCGTGGTGTTGTTCAAGCAGTGGTCCTGCAATGTGAATCCGTGTCGGCATACCCCTGTGTCGGGGTGAAGGTCTGTGGGTAAACAGGGGGGAAGCTCGCTAGCTGGGGTTCCGTTTGCTACATTACATTACCCGTGTGTGTCGGTGTTAGCGGTATCAGCACGCAGATCTGGTGGTTGTGTGATCAGTCTCGTAGCTGGCAATGTGGTTTCCACCCTGCCTTTGTAGTCTCTAAATCGTAAACTCAGGCTTTCTTTTCCAGGATGTCTGTGCTGTGCTTGTCCAAGCCTGTCAACTGGTTCACCTTGATCAGGAGCATCTCGTCAGCAAGCTTTGTCAGCTCATCCATCACTCGCTTAACAGGCTGCAGGTACAGAGTGTTTGGCTGTGTCCTCCCTTTCCCTGGGTGCTGGCTTCTTGTCCCCCCCTGCTGAGCCAGAGAGGCCCCGTGTCCTTTCGCAGGGCCGTGGAACTGACCTCCCTGCGGAGTTTCTCAGATTTTCCCTGTTTTGCTTATTTATTCTTAGCTGAGGTCCTGGTCTGTGACTCTTCCTCATGTGAAACCAGCTCTTGGTCAGAAGTGATGCACCACCAGAAATACTCTGGGCTATGGGACACTGGTGTTGATTTATTCCTTTCTTAAGGGTCGGCTGTGGCTGCGTGTAGGTTTAGCAGCCAGATCTCCTGGGTCTGTCACCAGTCGATGTCTGCATGCATTGACTCTGGCAGTGCCTGAGGAGGTTTTCTTGACCACGGTCCTTTTCTGTTATTGCAGGTGGTGGTTGATGAACAGAGCCTGAATTTTCTTCTCTCCTACTGCATCTCTGCTCTTAAGCAGTGCAGCTCTTGGACACACGTTGAAGTCCTGCAAGCCTTAGCAGCTCTTGTTTACAGCAACGGACCGAAATGTCAGAAGGTGAGTTTACAGGCGAAGAGAAAATAACCACAGAGAAACGTCAGTCTCCTGCTGTTACTACTTTTTCTTTTTTCTAAGAGAAAGAATAAATCTAAAATCGCCAGGCCTGTTACGTTAAGAATAATCTCGTTTATATACAGACTGGCATTTGTGGAAAAGTTGAATTTCAGGTGGGATAGGTGTGTGTACTAATAACCATGTGATAATGAGCTTCTTGCTGTGCTGAAAACCTCCGTTCCTGCCTGCTGCTAGGGACAAGTAGGGACTGTCTGGGCTTGAGGGCACCAGGCTCACCCTGCAGACCAGCCAGACTGCTATATGCCTGTTTATCAGGCAGGAGGAACACGGGTAGCTTCAAATTGCGTGTTATTTAGCAGGCTCCATTGAGGAGCCTGAAAAGTATCCTGTAACCAGGTCAGGTCTCCATTGTGCAGTGGCTCAAAGCCGTCTCGAACTGGAAATGGGGTATGTCCCGAGGTCTGGATGAAGCTCTTTGTTGCTGCAGCATGGCTGATAGTGTTTGAGGCGTTGAATTCCCCTGCTGTCACCAGCTCTCAGCAGGAAGGGTTTCTGCCCTTGGCCTGAAGCTCGGGGTGGTGATGCGGGTGGTTTTGGAGCTGCCAGCTTGCATGGGTTTGCAGCCAATGGAAGCGCAGTGGTTTGGTGTGGCAGTTGTCGCTAAGCTCTGGGACCCCCTGAATGGTGCTCTCACCTGGTCCTTTTTTAACACAGAATGAGAGAACTTTGGAAATGAGTGTTTTCACACCATGCTGTCTGAATGCACTCTGTCTTGTAGAAGCAGAAATTCCAGCTGACAAATCTATTTCTATTTTTTTTGGTAATGTATCTGCGTTTAGCTACCAAGTAGAAGAACCAGGAGGCTGAGGAATGAGCACTGTCACCCCTAATGATTTTTGGTGGTTTGTTTTAGCATCTCCCGGATTTGCTGGGGAAGACTGGGCTCTTGGTGCAGTTCAGTGACGCCTCTCAGCCAGACGTGGAGCTCAGGAGGACAGCAGTACGCGGCATGGCCAACCTGTGCTTCAGGTGCATGCAGGTGGTGGGAGTGGATGCTCTAGGAGATGTAGGTCTGACAGCATGTCTGCTCTGTGCTAGGAACAGCAAATTTGGGACCAGTAAGGTGTGGATATGTGAGTGTGAAACATGAAACTTTCGTTTTTTGAGATGATGTATCATCTGTGGATAATTGTACTTGAGGAGGTGGCCACAGAAGCAGAGGAGGTGTAAGGACTGCTCTGATTGTACCAGCTCTGTGTGCAGGTTTCCTCTTTACAGTGTTAGAGCAGATCCCTTGCACAGAGCCATCCATCCATCTGGGTCTGTGGTCTTTAGTCTAGCAGGGGATCTGTGCTTGTGTAACTGGATAAAGCGGCGGGACGGACTATAAACCAGCTATTGTCATCTCCTGCTTTAATTTTAGTGTGCCTGGACAGCCCTACTTGGATGAGTCCTACAGAAGTGTCTGTTTTCAGACTTTCCTAAGTGTTCTGCAGTCTTCAAAAACATCTGATGTGGATGACATCACTTTTTGCATGGTAAGCATGAGTCTCACTGGCTGGAGCACTCTTAATTATGAGATTGTGCTGCTGGAATCTTGGAATTTGGACTAGATGAAATTTGGAATGTTGTCAACTGAGATTTTGCTTAAATAGTCTATTTTAATTTTCTTTTAATAAACATAAGTAACTGTCCCAGTAATTATGTTGAGCAAAACTATAATTGCCTAGAAGGTCACTTAAAAGATGTGACCCTTTGGTGTTTTGGGAAGGAGAAGTGAGTACTGCTGTGGTTTGGGTTTCAGTTACTGCAGAGCGCACTGAGGGGCATCCAGTCACTTCTGAACAGCGGGAAGATGAAACTCATGCAAACAGATCAAATCGGATCTCTTCTTGCAGTATTAAAGGTAACTCCTTAAATCCACCCTGAGGGAGAGGCAGACCCTGGAAGGTGTCTGTTCCAGGCAGTGGGAGAAGATGAGGAAAAGCGAGCAGAGAAGCCTGAGCATGGGGGGAAAATGTACTGGGAGGTGCAAAGAAAAAGACACAGAGTTTCTCTTGCAGCATCTTAACTTCTCTTCCTTTGGAAGAACGTGAGAGAAGGATGGGAGGCTTGTTTTTTGGGACCTACTTAAAATCCTTCTGGAGATAGTTAAATTTCCTAGCTGTTATGGAGCCCAGCTGAAAATTGATGGGCACCTGAGTAAACACACATAAATCTTTGTGCATCAAACCAGAAAAGCATGCTGAGGTTTTTGTTCCTGTTCCAGAAATGTATGTTTCATGGCCTGCCAGGGCTGAGCATAGAGATGCCCGCAGCCTTGTACCCGGCTCTGTTACCTCAGTATGACAAAAGGTCACCCATCAAACAGGAGCAATCGGAACCGGCCGTCTCTAAGCACACAGGGGTAAGCTGAGACACTGCCCATTCTGCAGCACACTTATATATGTGTGTGTGTGTGTGTGTGGTGTGTGAGCTGTTGGCTAACAGGCTCTTTCTGTTCTGAGCACGTGAGACCTTTCACTTCTTTTTCCCTCGGAATGTATTGATTATGAATCTCTGTGCTGAGTAGAAGTGTGGTGTGAACCCAACTGACGGGAGCGAGCAGCTCTCAAAGGTGGGTTGCCCTGAGCTGTGTGCATCAGTTACTCATCTATAGCTGAGAGTTCTTGGCCTGCAGCCGTGGGGTTGGTGCCTGCAGCCAAAGCTTTTTATGTTAGAAGTCACATTTTTCTCTCTTAACGCTTGTGCAATTGTTCTATGCTTTCTTAGGAAAGTCAAGTTCAGCTAAAGATTGATTTCCTCCCCCATCTGTTCTGCTTCATCCTTCTAGAGGTTATTTTTTAACCCTGTAAACACTTTAGATTACTGATTATCTGAAAGCCAGTAGAGAAACTAAAGTTGTACAGTCATGTTGACCTGCTTCTTTTTAAATGTTAAATCTAAAAGAACTGTGCTCCTCCTCCTTAATCGCTTTTGTGTGATATATCACTTATAAGAAGCTCTGTTGGAAATACTTTGCTTTACTGATGAAGGGGCCAAAGCTTAATTTTTGAAGCTATTCGGATGCAACCTGCTTGCTTACACCGAGGTATTACTACACCCATGTTACTGTTACTACTAACAAGCAGAGTTTGCAAACTCTCCGGTATTACAGAGCTGTTTATGTGTGTACAGCATTGCATGTACATATAAATGCACTTATGTGCAGTCCTGAATAGCTGTGGTAACTCTTGGGTAAACTAAATCTCATTTAAAAACTCATTCAGAAACTTGTGTAGTTTGATGTTGATGTACTGTACAGAGGGCATGATTTATTACATTAAACTCTGCTTTTATTCTGGATTAGCAATTAGTTCTGTTTTCAGATGAGATCTTTTTCCCTCAGTAAAAGACATGTAAACGTTCTATAGTTGTAACTATTTCTAAATATTCTATCAAGGGATTAAAAAAAAACTCAACCCTTTTTTTTGTGTCTTACAACAGAACCGAAGAAAAAAGTCCAAAGGGAAACCAAAGAAGGGAGACTGTGGGGAAGAAGGAAGAGAAGATTCGGGTGATGCAGGAAATGAGTCGGTCCTTGGAGCGGACATGGTGAAATTACACCTGGGGGATGTGCAGAACAGTCATCGTTTGGATCCTCGGGCTCGTGCACCGGACGTTGCATACGTGCCTGCTGGAAAGGATCACCTGTCTTCACACTGTCCTGCCTGGAAAAGAGTCAGCAGCAGCGAGTCAGAATATTCCGACACTGAGGGTGGAATACAGAGCAAAACAAGGTGGTTGTCACAACAGCTTCTGTCTGTGTTCCATGTTAAAGCACGCCTTTTCCTGTAGATCTGGCACAGATTTTACCTGTGTGCAGACTTAGGCTTCCGCAGGATCCCAGCACTTTGTTCTTGCCCAAAATGTTGAAGAAATCACTTTCCATTTTGATTTATGTGGGGATACAAGGAAATTGGAAAGCAGTAATTTGTGTGGGTTTGGAAGGGCATTGGTTCATTCTCTTCCTGTTCATGGTCTTCCTCATTTCTTCACAGCTACCTACTAACATGAGTGAGAGAGGTTAAGTCCGTTCCTTTTCACTGCTGCTATTTCATTAATCTCTTTGTTTGCTTTTAAGGTCTTACCAGGCCAATGTTCGCCAAGGGGCTCTAGCCTGTTTCCTCTCTGCTATAAAATGCATAGAAAAAAAAGTTATTTATGGCTACTGGTCAGCATTTGTTCCTGATGCACCTGGGATTGGCAGCCCCCAATCAGTGTCCTTGATGACCATTGCTTTGAAGGACCCTTCTCCAAAGGTGAGGCAGTTCTGAGTAGAAAAAGCATCATATTTTTCCCATATTAATCTTAAGAATTGTTTTCTCTGGCTTTTGCTAAGTACTTTGGCTACTGTATTTTGTTGCTTGGTCACTGTACTATGAGAGATAAAAGACGGCTTATTGGTTAAGGAAACAAAGGGCGGTTGTGTACTGGTTAAAGCTGTGAGAAAAGACAGTTGGAGATGAATCTTCTCTTGATGGAGAAAGAGACTGTCCTAAACTATGAAATTCTCCACCAGCTTGAAGGATTTGTTACAAGTGGGTAACAGAAATGGTTTATCATTTCAGACCCGTGCCTGTGCCCTTCAAGTTCTCTCGGCCATCCTGGAAGGTTCTAAGCAGTTTCTTTCTGTCGCTGAAGATGCTAATGATCACAAGAGAGCTTTTACTCCCTTCTCTGTAACTATTGCTTCTAGCATCCGGGAGCTGCACCGCTGCCTGCTGCTGGCCCTCGTGGCAGAATCCTCTTCTCAAACGCTGACACAGATAGTCAAGGTAACTACAGACAGTTCAGGTGCTGCCCAAGAGATGATGTTGGTCTTGAAGAAATTATTGAATCTTGAAGAAATTATTGTAACTGTTGAGGACTAAGGTGGTGATGGGGATGTAGGTTGTTGTCATCTCACGAGGTCTCAGTGGCCAGGTCTTCCCAGAGAGCCCTAGGGTTCCTTTTCAGTCAGCTCTCTTGTTCCTGCGTTTCTTTCGTGTAGTCTTGTCGGAGCTGAATGAACCTGTGGAATTACTCTGAAGACTCACATCAGCTCTAAAACGGGAATCCAAATTGCCAGAAAACCACTTCCCATGGGCTATTGAAATTCCTTGGCCTTTATGCCAGGTCACAGCCATTTAATGCTCTTAGGAGCCAAGTTTGTGACCAGTTTTCAAATGACACATAATTGGGGCATTTGTTTTCAGGTGCCCCCTGGATAATTAGCTAAATGACCTAAATTGCACATGTAAAACTCAATCTGTTGGAGCCAGGCTGATGACATAACCACCACTCCATGCATGTTCTTTTGTGTGTTGCAGTGCCTTGCAAACTTGGTTTCCAACGCACCGTACAGCCGCTTAAAACCTGGGTTGCTCACAAGAGTTTGGAACCAGATAAAGCCATACATATCTCACAAAGGTTTGCACTCTCTTTGGCTGGATGCTTTTTCTGTGTGTTGTATCTTAATTCGACATAGCTTATGCCAAAACACTTGTGGATTTTCTCTTCTGCCTTTAAATTTTTATTTTCTCTTCCATGCTTTTTAAGTACCTGAACATACGTATTGCTATTGAGTTGTGTGTTCTCACCTCTCTGACACTGGTGAAGAGGGATGCTGTCAGTGGATGCTAACAGACTGGCTTTTTCTTCCCCTGCCCTGTTCTTTCTTGCAGATGTTAATGTTCGAGTTTGTAGCCTCACATTATTAGGGGCTATCGTATCTGCCCAAGCTCCTTTACCAGAGGTGCAGCTACTTTTGCAACAGCCTAGTTCTTCAGGACTAAATACCAGTGGTAGCGTAACCCCTCACCGTTTGAATTCTTCTGAGCAGTGGAGGAAAGCCCTCCCTTCTGGAGGGGAGCCCCCTGATAACTCAGCAGCACGTACCCCTTCAGAACCGTGCTGGCTTCTCCGTCTCTGTGTTTCCATCGTCCTGCCCAGAGAGGATTCCTGCTCTGACAGTGATGCTAACATGCCATCGCTTTCCAGTGTTTACGAACCGGGCCCCCTTCGCCTGGAATCCTTACAGGTGGGGATCGGGACGCCTGTGGCATTGAGGCCTTGGTGCGGTACAGATCTACTCACGGCAGCCGGGCCGCAATCCTGCAGCTCCCAGCTCTTGTCTTTGTTCCCAGCTCACTCAGATTCAGGCTGAAGCATTCAGTAGTGCAGCAGGTCCAAGCTGCTGTGACTGAACGAGTTGTAATAGTTTGACTCCATGCCCATTGCCGCAGCATACCCATCCCATAGTAAACCTGCTGTGGCAAGGTCTCCCTGTGCTTTGTGTTACCTTTCTTATTTTTAAATATTTGGCTGCGTGTGCTGGCATCTGGTGAAGGCAGTTGGGTCTTCCCTGTGCAAACCCTTCCGAACAGTATCCAAATTAAAGCTGCAGATCACAAGGAGCCATGGAGTGCTGCTGGTACAACAGAAGGAGTACCTGTGATTGCTGAGACTTGGCCTTGTTTCCCTTCATGTAACCACAGAAAGCAGTAATGTTTTGTAACATGCATTCCAAGGACCATCTCTCTCTTCCTGGAATGATAAATGTTCAGTCCAGCTTCACAGGAGCAGGATTACAGGAGTACAGAGTGTGTTGCTCTTACAGACGCTCTTGCTTAGTTTTTTGGCTACTGGAGACCTTGCTTGCAGTAAATAATTCATTGTGTTGCTACCTGATAGTGCTTTTGTGGCCCTTTCTGGAACGAGATAATGGAATAGGGAGGGTTTTAATTAGCTCTAGTGTTCTAGAAGTTGTGCTGTAAGGTGTATCAGTTACAGCAGGGTTTCGTACATGGTCCCAGTGTTGATTAGCCCATTAACCTCTGTGTGTATTTGGGGCATTTTGGTCTAACAGAAGGAAAGAAAGGTGAAATGTTTTTATTCTTTTGTTTGTGTTTAGGTGTTGGCTTTTCTTGTAAAAGGTTACTTCGTTGTGGCTCAGAGCTATTTCCTAGAACTTGGAGAAGTGGCTTGCAGATGCATGGAAGAAATGGATCCATCTGTCCAGCTTCATGGAGCCAAAGTAAGAGCATGAGGATACATCAGCAAGTCGGTTTTATCTATGAGGGTGCTTTGCAAATAGAGACAAGCAGTGATGAATGTTCAGAACATCTCTGTGCGTTTGATGTAGCGTACCCTACAGAGCTGGGGGCTGCTATAGCTCTTTGGGAAATGCTCCTTCTGCTTCTAGTTTTGAATTTGTAGCAGAATTTTGATGCTCTGCTCAGTCACCAGGAAGCTTGGGAAGTGTGAGGGCTGTCACACTGGTCCTTCCCTGATTTAGCATTAGCTGGTGCAGGAACTGTAGCTTATCACCCAGAAGGAAGTTACGGGGTTTTCTTTTTGTGTGGCAATTCGTTACGCTGTTCTACCTGGAGACTTGATGTAAGAAAACCTTTTCCTCTGACTTCAGGGACAGAATAGAGTCCAAAACAATACTGAATCTTGTATTTTTGTTCCCTGGGTAAGTGAGTAGAGGTAATCTAGGTAGAGGTTGCTGTAGTCCCAAGGTAATCCAGTCATCCCTTTTAAAGACCTCACTGTGTTTTGTTTCCTTGCAGCTTCTGGAGGAGCTGGGCACAGGGGTACTACAGCAGTACAAACCTGATTCAGCTGTTGCCCCTGATCAGAGAGTATCCATCAGCGTGGTAAGTGCGTCACTCCCTTGGAGATTCTGCTCCACCGACCTTCCTTTCGTCCTTCTCGCTGCAGAGTTACTGGCATGGTGAGAGAGAAATCGATGGCAGGGAAGCAGCTCGGTACCCTGCAGCACCGTGGTGGTGCTGATACGTACAGATCCTGCAGACTTCCTGCGTTATGCTGGCCACTGCCTCTCTACCTTTTCTCATCCCTCCTTTTCCTGCTCTAAGTCAGAAAGCTGGAAGAACAATGCAGATTTTCCCTGTGTAGTAAGCCCTGTGTAAACCCTAGATGTACCCTTTGCGAGCTGTGGCGAATTTGTGTCGTTACAAGAGCCAGCCTGCATGTTCCAGCTGCTCAAAGTGCAGGGGAAGTGGCCAGAACCGTAGTAAATGTGATTTCAGAAGAATTAATTGTTGGAGGCTGTTGAAAAGTTTGGGGCAGGTGAGGAACGGGCACTGGGTTCCACTCTCACTTCATAGAATCATAGAATGGTCTGGGTTGGAAAGGGACCCCAAGGATTGTAGAGTTCCAACCCCCTGCCACAGGCAGGGCCACCAACCTCGAGGCCTGGACCTACACAAGGTTGCCTAGGGCACCATCCAACCTGGCCTTGAACACCTCCAGGGACAGGTTGTCCACCACCTCTCTGGGCAGCCCATTCCGGCACCTCACCACTCTGTATAAAACTTCCTCCTAATATCTAACCTAACCCTGCCCTCCTTTAGCTTTAATCCATTCCCCCTTGTCCTGCCATTATCTACCCTTTTAAAAAGCTGATTCCCCTCCTGTTTCTCTGCTCCCTTCAGGGACGGGAAGGCTGCAATGAGGTTCCCCTGCAGCCTTCTCTTCTCCAGGCTGAACAAGCCCAGCTCCCTCAGGGAGCAGAAAGCAAGGTTAAAAATTCCTTTGGTGTATGCTGAATTTTGAGCTAGTTGCCAGTGACTCTCCGGGGTGGGAAGCATGTCCGGAGGCAGTGGGTTTCTGTTCCTTGATCTGAATGTGAACCATCAGGCAAATGAAAACTCCCACTGTACAGATCCTAAGAGCAGGATTGTAATTCTGCCCAGTGCAATGTGGTCTGAGTGTACGTAGCCTTTAGAGGGAGACAAACAGTACTCACTACATACTTTATAGCAGTACTAAAACATCTCTAAAATGTTTCTGGATGCGAAGTATTTTAGGCTTCTAGACGCTTGTGATCACTGCTGTGTGTGGTTATGCTACCTGTTGTAAGTCTGTCTTAGAGATGACCATAGAAAGATAGAATCTATTGCAGAACTTGGGCACGATAGATCAGCCTGGCTGCTTCTTCTGCAGGTCATAACTTTCTGGACGAAGATGTTAAATGGCCCTTTGCCTGGAATACTTCAGAGCTCTCCACATGCCACTCTTCAGACCAGCGCCTGTGATGCCCTGTCCTCTATCTTGCCAGAAGCATTCAGCAGTCTGCAGGTGAGGGCGCGCTCCGAAGCGTGGTGTTCGTACCTGGCCAGGCTTTGTTCTTGTCAACCAGACATAGCATAAAGTCTTTTACACCTCCCAAGGAGAGAGCAGAGAATCCTTCCAGGTTTATTTTTTAGCATTCTGAACACGTTGTGACTATTGAAGACTAGAAAAGGCGATGTTGGGGTAATTAGTCTGTCAGAATAATTAAGCTGGGGTTCACAGAAGCTGTTGGGGCATGCCATGAATACTCAGCCTTGGCAATGATGCATGGGAGATGGAGGGCAAGAATCCCCTCGCATGAGGGCAGGGTGAAGGGTTGTTATTCTCTGGGTTAAGTGTTTGAAGAGACAGCTGAACTAACAGCCACAGTCTGACGTTGTTCACCAACTTCTATGCATTTTTTTTTCCCTTTTGGCTAGCTTTTCAAACACTGAACTCCAGTGACTGCCCTGCCAGTAACAAACAAACGTGTTGGCCTTACTCTCCTTTTTGCAACATGAAATATGCTTTTAAACATGAAAGCCTTGGCAGCCTATTGCCGCTGCATTGTGCAGCTCCTTTTATGTCACTGTGCCCTCCTTGATGCAGAGTACTCTGCCAGATCTCATTTGCCCAGGAATTGCTGGTACAGCAGTATCTCCGGAATTCTCCATCCGGTCTCTCCAAGTACAGCGCGTACTTGGTCTGTACTTTGATCCCCTACGTTCTCTTGTCCCTGTGGCAACGTGGGGTCAAGTCCGTGCCCACTCTGACCCCTTGCTCTGATGAAACGAAGATCTTTGTCATGGGTTGGTAAACTGACAATCTGCCCAGGATGAACTTAATCTGCCTGGTTGTCCTCATTAACAAAGGGGAAAGAGTGAAGTAAGGCAGGAAGAAGCAACCGATCCGGTCTGGTTTACTTCTGGCGGGCCATGCCTTCTGTTTCGGGATGATAGTTCATATTTTGGTTTCCTTTGTGGTCTTATTTAACAGCAACAAGATTGTGTTTGCTGGAAGCACTCCCGTTTCCTGTGTAGCATCTTAAATCACCAGTCAGTTTACTTTAAAGAGAATAGTGCGCTCTGAATGGTAGCTTCCACAGATTCCATGGATTTGGGGCTTTCAGAGTATTCACCAGCTGTCTTTGTGGGGCAGAGATCTGTCTGGTTCCTTGCTGCTGCCATGGCTGCTTCTCATTGCAGAATGACCAGCAGATACTGTGCGTCACACTGCTGCTCGGCCTGAACCACAGCGAGAACCCCCTGGTGAAAGCTGCTGCCGTGCGAGCGCTTGGAGTCTACATCCTCTTCTCTTGCCTTCAGCAGGTCAGAACTGGCCCTGTTCTCCTCCTTTGAGCAATTTTATAAGCACGTTAAAAGCTGTCACCTGAGGAGGATGTTAATAGAGCTGGTCTCCGTGCAGGTAGCACTGTCCCTAGAAAGGCTAGAGTGTTTGTTCCAAAGGAGATCACCTGAGCTTTTACAACCTCCTAACTTCACTTTTACAGGACGTGATGTTTGTTGCAGACACGGCAAACACCATTCTGAATTCCCTCCATGACAAGTCTCTGAACGTCCGTGCCAAAGCAGCTTGGTCCCTGGGCAATCTTACAGACACTCTGATTATCAACAGGTATGTATGTGTGCCGTGGCCCATGGAGCATCTCTGCCCCCATCCCCATAGCGTCAGACTAGCCACATCAACCTATGTGATATCAAAAAAAGCCCAGATTTGGCTTGGATGCCTCTTTTTCACCACTCCTCAGCTCGTGTGTCTGCCAGGGAGTGACCCTGCATCACATATCCACCTGGGGTTGAGTTTTGCTTGGGTTTAGGACTTTCTGCCTGTTAGCTCTGGAATATATTCCGAGTTTACTTTTCTGTTCCCTGTTTCTCGCGCGTAGCTGTAACTGCACATTCCCTGGTTACTTTGCTTTCAGCATAACACAGAAGTAAGATTAATAAATATTTAACACCTCCTCAAATGAAAGACTGAAGGAAGCCTAACCTACCGTTACATTTTTAACAGGAGGAAGAGTTATCATATATTGCTGCTAAAGAATCGCCTCCGAGCGATTCATTGCCCTCTGTTTTTTATTACAGACTTAATGCATTGCTAACCAGCTTTCTTCCATTGATAGTTTGGTTTTAAATTAATAAACATAGTGGTCACATGTAGTAAGGTCTGCCTTACATATTAGCCTTCTAAAGAGTGAAGGTTGTTCATCCACCTTCGTGAAGGACTGTGCCACATCCCTGGGGATGGATCACCCTGGCTGGCCACTCACACTGCGCTTTCTCTGCCAGGGAAACAATGGGACAGAGCTTTCAGGAGGAGTTTTCTGATCTCTTGCTGCTGAAAATGTTACAGTCTGCGACTGAGGCGTCCAAGGACAGAGACAAGGTATGACTGAGGGGAAGGAATGTGGAGCTACCACGGTGTTGTTACCTCTTGGGGTCTTATTTTTTAAAAAAAGGAGGGGAAAAAAAGGGATCGGTTGCTTTGGGCAAGGAGGAGTGATGGAGCTGCAGCTCAGCATCCCTTTGAGGGCAGGTGTTTGGGGGATTCTCATATTGTTTGAGCTGTGGGGCGTTTGCACTTTTCCACAGTGCATGGGCAGGTATGTTTGGCGGGGGTGGGTTTCCTCCGGGTGAGCACCTGCAGAGAACCATCTTTCTGCTGGCATTTAGGACGTTGCCATCTGTGAAGGCACCAGGCTGGCTCCTCATTGGCCCTGAGCCTGATCCCTTAGCGGGCTTGACAAAAGCTTTGCCCATAAGCTGGAATGATTTTGGGGTTTTTTGTATCCCTGTGTTCCAGGTAAAGAGTAATGCTGTCCGGGCCCTTGGGAATGTGCTGCATTTCCTTCAGCCGTGCCACATCGCAAACCCCAGGTTTAGGGAAGCCATCGAGGAGTCCCTTCAGGCCCTGATTTCCTCAGTGGAGAGCGAGGCCACGATGAAAGTGCGCTGGAATGCTTGTTACGCGCTGGGGAACGTCTTCAGGAACCCGGCCTTGCCACTCGGTGAGGAACTTCTCCCGCTGCCTTTGGATTTCTGGTTTCAATAAGATGGTTTCTGGTACAGATGTGTTGGGCAAAGATGAGGGAAAGCAAACTGAGCTGAAGCTCGCTGCCACGGCTTTCCCAGAAACAACCTCAGCTCCTGTGGGTGCTAATCCAGGTGTAACTGTGCTGCGTCCAGTCGGGTTGGTTGTGTTAGGAAGGAGCGTGAGGGTGGGATTAGAGCTGTGAGGAGATGCAAAGTGTCACTTGTTCTCTTGCAAAAGTTCAGAAGATTAACTGCTTTTTAGCTTAATTTTTCATTTTGTAACACCTTCCCCCATCCTCCCCTCCGTGCTCCCATTTGGACCAGAATTAATGCAGTAAATGTCAGCTCATTAAACATTCAGCAGATTAATTTAGTTTTGTATATTTTGCCTGACTGAAAAGCAGGGGTTGTTTTGTGTTATTTTAGGAGAGGCTCCTTGGACCACACAAGTGTACAGTGCTCTTTCCTCCGTAGTGAAGTCCTGCAAGAATTTCAAAGTCCGAATCAAATCGGCCATGGCCCTCTCCATCCCTAGCAGGAGGGAATGCTACGGCTCCACGCAGCAGTTCTGCCAAATCTGGAGTGCCTTGGTGGTAGCTTTGCAGAAGAGCGAAGACACCGAGGACTTTCTGGAGTTCAAGTACAGTGCCAGCCTCAGGACACAGATCTGCCAGGCTCTGCTTCACCTCTTGAGCCTGGCGAAGAGCACAGACCTCCCAGTCATTTGGGAAACAGTGTCGGAGAACAGGGATGCGATCAGAGCCTATGTCTTGCAGTATCTGAAGTCTGGAGGTGAAGAAAACGAAGCCAGAACGTGCACGGACTTGTGTGAGAGGGAGAGAGTACTGAAAAGAGCGATCGAGCATCTCAGTGGGACAGAGAAGGAGCTGGAGGGCAAAGCTAGGGTGAGGGTGTCTGTTTATCTGGAGGATGTCTTGAGGAACCACGCCAATGCCACAGAATTAGCAGAGGCTTAGCAGGCAACGAGAAGTGGCTTCCTTGGACAGCTCAGAGGAATGGCACGTGGCTTTCACTGACACAGGGCACCCAGAAGGAAAGTTTCCTTGCTGCTCTTAAACTGTTTAATACATTTGGAATAAAATAATTCGTAATGCCTAAAGAAAACACGTGCAGGACTCCTTTTTCTGAGTGTTTAGAGGCCTCTGGCATTGCCCTTGCTTGGTGTTTGTACATTTCAGTGTTATGCTGGCAAACAAAGGCCTTTCCCTTCTCTGTATATTTTATAAACCCAGCCTCTTCCTCAGTTTACCTGAAGCATTTTGCAACTGTGGCTGCTGTATTTGGGATCATCTTTATAAAAGGGGGACTGGAAGGATTTTGTTGTCACTCTTGTGTCCCTGCAATAGCCCTAAACACACTGGTATTTGAATAATAGCTTAGAGCAAACACCCTTTGCCTCTTCTATGTACCTGGTGTCTCCTGGCCCCTCCCTGCTGCCTTCACCCATCCCATCTCCCAAAAAACTCAACATTCCCTGTTCCCAGGTGGATGCTGCTGTGCCACATAAGCCAGAGAACTCGATGTAGCTCCTCTGTAGCTGGGATTTTGACTCCTGCAGCTCTCTGTGGGAGGTGCAGTGATGTTTCAAACCGCCTGGGGTTTGGTTTGGTGGTTCTGTCCCCTTCCCCCTGCTGTCACTCTGTTTGCCCAGCGCTTCCTGGGCAGGTAGCCGCTGGAAGACCTAGTGCTCTGGTGTTGCTGGGGACAAATCGGTGCCTCCAGGAATGAGTGGGTCTGTGGGGTGCTTGGGTAGTTAAGTGCCTGTTGTCCTAATCCCTGGGCTGGTGTTTGGACAAAGCTCAGTGCAAGCCCTGGCTGTCATAAAAACTCTCCAGGATACAAAATTTGCCTGCTTTGCTTTTCCATCCTTGCTGTGGGTTTCAGTGGGGCTCAGCAAAAGTATCCAAACCCCCTTCAGAGTGTTTTTGGCTGGATGTGTGGAGCCAGTTCCCTACCACGAGTGACCTCTCCCCCTGCAACAGGCTGCAGGAACAGCTCTGCCAGCATCTGGTGTACAAGGAGAGCCCAGCGTGGCCCCAGCATTGCTGCTGCCCTTGCTGGTCCCTTGTGGGGCATGGGCCCCATCCTGGCTCAGGGAACTCACCTTTGAGTCCCATGGGATGGAGCAAGCTCCGTTTTGCAGCAGTGTTTTGGCTCTAGAAGAATTCTGTCCCTTTATATTGTCAACATGACTCCAGAGATTTCTTCCCGATAGCCCTCCAGCCCCCCTCCACACTGCACAACCCGAAACAGGCAGCAAAAGCCCAGGTGTACCAGTGCTGGACTCTGCTGATCCTCAAGAGCACGGAGCCAACCCCTTTGCCTTTTATTACCAACATCTGTGAAGCCTCCCTTGGCTCCTGGAACACCCAACAGCTTTTGGGGAAACAACTCCTGCTCTGGGCAGTGCAGGGTGAGTGCTGGAGGCCAGGGGAGAGCTGGAGGGGGTGGATGAATGGAAGTGAGCATCCCCACTGAGGGCAGTAGGACCCTGCCCACTTGGGCAGTGCAGCTTCCCAAATAACCCCCTCTGGCCCCGCAGCCCAGAGCATCTTTGGACTTTGTGAGCAAAGTAATTTCTAAGTAACATAAGCAGTTTTCTCTGTGAGCTTTTCAACAAAGAGCCCAGCTCTTCATTGGGTGCTGAGGCAGGAGGGGTTCAGTGCCTTCTGAGCTGCTGAGGCTGCTCCTCTCCCTTGAGACCAGACAGGAATAAAGCAGCGTGTCTGAGCATCAGAGTTTATGTGTAAAGGGCCCGGATCAGTCGCAGGGTGAGGGTGGTTGTGCCCACCTCTAGCTGTTTTCCCCAGGGACACTCACAGGCTCTGAGAGTCCCAGACCTTAGCTCAACCCATCCCCACATCACAGCACCGAGTACTGAAACACTGGTTTGAGCAGGGAGCCTGGGGGTTGCGGTCTCACCCCATGCACTCATTACAAACCTGCCTGTGAAAGGGACAAGGTGAGATGGATCCAGCACCAATGCCAACACAAGATCCTTTCCCAGCTGCTGACTTTGGGGGCGGGGGGAAACAACATGTGCAGGAGAGGCAGGAGCTGTTTTCACTCTGGCTGGTAGAACTCCATCCGGCACCTTCCAAAGATGAGATAAACACATCATCATCACCATGGGTGCAGGGCTCAGCCCTGCTTGGTAGTGAGGAGCTGCATCACCTCCCCAGCCAGCACATGGACATCACTGTGGAGACATGTTCCAGGAGGGTGAGGGAGCAGCTGCAGATATTCAGGCCTCGTTGCTGGGGGTAACAACTAAAAAGCTGCTGGGTGGGGGCCTGGGTCAGCTGTGCCTATGGGCAGTTCTGAGCATGCTGGAGCAGAGCTGGGATGGGCTCTGTTGCCTCATACCAAGGTTAGTGATGATTTTACTTGTCTCTTTAGTGTCAGATGTTCGATTTTGGTGCCTGATGGAGCAGTGTGGGCTGTACGTGCCCTGTGCCACCTGCTCACTGCCAAGAAGAACAGTGAGGGCCTATGCAGCCGTTGTCCTCAGCTGGGGACTGGCAAAGTGCGAGGTTCTCGGGGCTGGCAAAAGGCAGCACCTTCCCCCCTCACCCCCAAGCCAAGGTTTTATTGTCCTGCCTCTTTATTGTTGTGTTTACAAGCCAGGGCTTTATAGGTTTTCCTATGAATGGTTTCAAGGAGAAGGTAATTACCTTATCACATGCAGGATGATTTATAGCCAAGGTGGCCAGGGACATTGGAGCTCCACATCGGCTCTGTTTGAAAGACAATCCGCCCCTTCTTCCACACGGGGTCACTGGGTGGATGGAAACAAAAGGGCTCCAGTGCCCGGCCCTCCCGGTCCCAGCATGGGGACGTCTCCTGCAGCCTGGGCCACGGTGGTGGCACTTGTACCAGCTGCTCCTTGGGTTTCCCAGCGCTGCCAGGCTTTGCTCTGTGCAACCTGGCGAGGAGCAGCCCAGCAGGTTCAGAGCTCTGGCTGTAAAGCCTTGGGGGTCTTTATTTAGAATGGCATTACCTGTGCTGGTAAATAGGTAGCTCAGTGCCAGAGAGGCTTGATGCACATCTTGGCAGGACCTGGCTGGCGTGTGTGGTGATGTCTTGGTGAACTGAAGCAGTCGCTTTTATTGGGCAAAGTTCCTGGTCTGTGGCACCAGACGTGCTGTGCAGCAGCTGTGGAGCTCTCTCGCATCTCCCTTCACCAAGTGATTTTCCTTTCTCTACCCGCCCCCCTCCCATTATTTTCCCTTTTTTTCCCCCCTCTATTATTTTTCTTTCTTTCTTTCTCTTCCCCCCCTCNGAGGGAGGGACGGGATGGGCCCGGAGCTGCCCTAGCCGCGGGGCCGCGAGGTGGCACCACGTCCCCGGCCATCCTGGCGGCTGGGGCTCCCCGTGTTCCTCCGCGCTGGGGGTCCCCTCGTAGGGGGGGTGTGCCGCCTGTCCGGGACATGCCCTCCAGTGCAGTGAGCCGAGCGGGCTCCGAGCAGCGCGATCCGGGTGTGTTTCCTCCCTGTAACCCCCCAAACCTTTCTTCCCCGGGCGCTCAGCCCCTCGTGGGGTCGATAGTTGCCCCCCCCCCCAGCCCCTTGGGGCAGGGGGGGGGCGGGGGGGGGGGT
>VZTU01030978.1:90298-131546 GCA_013400835.1 Zapornia atra | reverse complement strand
GGGTCGGAGGGTACCGCCAGTCCCGGGCCCGTGGGGCTGCGGCCGGCGTCGGCTCCGCTCCGTCCCTGCTTCTCCCGGGGTGCCGGGGTGATGGCGGCTCCCCGGACAGCGCGCCCGGGGGCGATGTAAACGGGTGGGGAGCCCCGCGGGGCCATCCCTGCGCGCAGCACCGGGAGTACCTTGGTGCAGCTTTTGGACCTAAGCACCCCGATTGCGGCACCGATACTGCGCGCGGGGCTCAGCCCCCAGCACCTGCCGGTACCTGCTGGCACCCCCAGAGCCCGGGGAGCAGACCCTGCTCCTGCCCCATAACAGGAGGGCTCCTGCCACCTCCGTGCCCGCGGCAGTGTGCGCGGTGCTCAGCCCCAGGCCTGCTCCGGTACCCGCAGGGCAGCCGGTGGCTTTTGGGGACATGGCTGGGCGGCGGCACCCGTGCCTGCCAAGGGGCTCGGCTGGGACACGCTGAGTGCCAAGGAGGCTCTGTACAAGGGAGAAACCATCGAAGGCCTTTTGTGTTGTGTTTCCACCCCTCCAATGCAGCAGCACTATGCCCTGCACCCTTGGGTGCTTGTTCCTGTCCCCAGACTGCCCCCTTGCTGGCTGCCACTGTCTGGGGGGGTGCCAGGGGTGGCAGCGGGGGTGCAGAGGAGGCTTAGCCCCATGATGGCTGTGCTCCCACAGGTGTTTCTGTGCAAAGTTTGCCTTTGGTGCAAACAAGAGCAGGCACATGTCCCTGAGGAGTCTTTGCAAAGAGCTCGTGTTTGCTCTAAGAGAGGCCTTTGTACTTGGAGAGGGAGCCAGGTAGGGGAGTCAGGAGCCATTTATTGCTGCCACGCATGGGGGCTAAACCCCCTCTGCTCCTGCTCCCCAGCATCGGCGTCCTTACTGCAGGACTGGCTCAGTCTTGAGCTACTTTCACACATCTCTGGGGGTGCCCAGCCCCGCAGCTCTTTTTGGGAGTGCAGGGAGGGCTTTGCTGCCCACCTGTGCTGCAGGTGCAGGCCTGTCACGGTGCTCCGGTCCTGTGCAGTTTGCCCTGGCCGTGGGCTCTGGGCAAGTGGCCTGTTCCCTTGGGCCTGTTCATGGCGCCCAAAAATGGCTTCAGCTGGCGCGAGTGGGAGCGGGGCGAGTGCTGTATGCAGGCAGGCTGGCCCCAACGCTGGCACCGCATTTACCCGCAGATCCCAGCCGGAGGGGTGCCGGCAGCACACAGAGCCCTGCTCTGGGGCGAGACGCCCTGGGACTCCCTCCCTGCCCCATCCCACTCACCGGAGCTCACCCAGAACCCTGCTCAGGTACATAATATATCCTAGGAGCACCCAGATCTCATGGACCTGGGGACCTCAGGAAACACCACCCGCCCTCAGGGACCCGGCCAGAGATGCCCCAAAGCTGCTCCACAACGTGGGGGAGCGGCGGGTGCAGCACACCTCCCTGTGCTGATTCCCTGTGTGCACAGGGAGATGCAGATTAGATAGATCATTTCTGTAGGGAGCTGGGTTTATAATCCATCTGTATAAATTCTTGGCATATTTCTCGGGGGATGTGGAGCGTATTTACCTGGTTTCAAGGCTGACAAAGGGGACGAGCGGGTCTGGGGATCTCTGGGGAGAGGGACAGGCCACCCCATGGGGTGGGAAATGCCTCTTTCTCAGGCTGTGTTGGTGGCCAGGCTTTGCTGTCGTTAATTCTGTGCAGGAAAAACCACCTTTCCCTTGATTTTGGTGGAGAAGAACCATGGATCCAGAGCTATAAACTGGTTTTCCAGTATTGCAGTGCACTCCTGGGTTGGGTTAGGTTTGTGGGGGGGAGTTGCATATAAAATCCTGCCGAAGTTTGGACAATTAATGGAGTTTTTTCATTTCGGTGACAGAACAAAACAAAACAAAAAAAAGAGGTTGTGTTGAATCAAAAGGTTTTCCTCTCTGGCTTTTTAGGTTAACCAAAAAAGAAAGAGGGGGGGGAAGGAACAGGCCAAGCAAACACTCAAAGGTTTCATTTTGGGTCAAGTCCAAACATTTTGTTTAACATGAAACAAAATGTTTGGGTTTGGTTTCAGGTTGTTTAACCCTTTTAAATACGGTCTAGTTGATTTGTAAAGAAAATCACCGCTGAGAAATTAAGAGCCAAATAATTGTTTTGAAAGTTGTAAGTGTGAAACACACTGGAAACACCGAGGTGAAGCCTTCCTTAAAATAAAATAAAGGGAAACTTTGGGATATTTTTTTCCCCTAATTCTCACATATTTTTTCCCAGCCAAAGCACTGCCAAATTTTATTCCAATTCACAAATTGTGTCTGTAACTCCCAAGCCACTTGTTTGACATTTTAAAGTGTGCTCTATTGCACTGGGTCCTGATTTAACTCCGGGAAAACGATGCCCTTGGCTTAGCTGTGAACCAAACTGCTGTTAGAACCTGTAATGAGCTCTGTTCCATTAACTTATTATTAATCAGTAATTACTAGGATTGGTTAAGTGACACAAACCACTCATGACAAAAGTTCGCATGAGCCCCTCGGCACAGCAGCCGGTGCGGTGACCGGTGGGCTTTGCTCTGCCTCGCGTTCCCAGCTGGGAAGGAGGGTGCAGAGAAGAGCTGCAGTGGAAGAACATTTCCTTCACGTCCTTCTTGTTGGCTCCAACCTTCTTCTGGGGCAGCACGAAGACCCAAGAGCCTCCAAACCCTTTGTGCTGCGGGCGTCCCCACCAGCCCCTGCTGCTCTCAGGACCCAGTTTACTGCGGGAACCGCTGAGCTGATGGCCGACGTGCATTTTGGAGACAGGATCAGGCTTTTATGTTCACACTGTGCTTACCCCAACCTGGGGTCCAGGCTGGTGGGAAAACCGGAGCCAGCGCATCCGTGAGACCGGGCGTATACGCAGCTCTGCAGGTCTGCAATGCCGTGCGACCATTGCCGTATGGAAGGCATCCTATATACAATAGGGTCCTGCTGCGCAGAGGATACAGGACTGGGCACAGGGACAAACTCTCTAGGAAGGCTCCGTGCTCTCCCTGGGGTGCAACAAAACCCCTGGCGCCGTCAGCAGGCTGGCCCTGCTCAGTTACCTTTTTGCTTTGGACCCAACCAGCTTTGTTTTCGCTCTGCGTTCAGGACAAAAAGTAAGAAATCTAGTTGTTGTTTTATTTCCCCTTGACAAGTTGAAGGATCCTAAATAAGTAATGAATTGGGAGAGCAGTGGGACGGTTATTCCAAGCGCGGCATTAGAGTCTGGCATTATTTGAGTGCATGACTGTGACCAGGTTCAGGCTCCACACCGATTTTTTCAGCACCGAAGCACTTCCTTTTAGTCCAGCGTCCTCCTGTAGCCTGGAAGAAGCCCAAGGGTCTTGGACACAGTGTGTTCCTCTGCCCTCACACCGTGCTTCTCCTCAGAGCTAAAGAACTCAGGGAGCTGTTTGATTTGTTGGCTGTAATTTTATTTATTGAACTCCAGATCGGTGTCAGCTCCGGATGCCGGAGTAATGCAGATTTAGGAAGGACTCATTTCACGCCTTGATCTCACAGGAGCTGAATTTAAATGTTTAAAAAGAGTCAAGAATAACTTAAAATTATTGATGGGGGAGGGTTGGGTTTGGTTTTCCAGTCGGGGACTTGCCTGGGTTTGTGTGCCCGGTTTGACCGTCTGCAGCTCAGCCTTTTGTGTATGGCCCCTGCCTATGTTTTGGTGTTGTGGAGGGGGGGGAATTGTGTCTTTCTGAAATGAATATTGGTGTTTTTAGAGAATTAACCCTGTGGGAATGGAAGGCAGAAGATGAAGCCGCAAGTGTGGCACGCGGTGTTCGGTGGGGTCCCTGCCAGCTGGTGGCAAGCTCTGGGGCGTAGTGTGGGTACCACACCTGGGAGTGGGGGCAGGAAAAATATCCCTAGCACCTCCAATTTACAGGTTTCTTCTTCCTCAGGGAAACACCCTTACGGGCTTCCCATATCCCTGTGTGTCCCACTGCGTGTGCATGTCTTCAAAGGGAGAGACGGCAGTGAACGTAAATGAGCGGCGGGTAACAGACAGGCTGCTTCAAGGTTCTGGAGGTGCTTTACCAGCAGTAATGAGACCTTGATGTGCCCTGTCAGGACACTGGGATCCTCTTTACTTCCCCTTCCCTGGGTGAATAGCCTGGTGGGCACCCATGGGTGGCCAGGGCACCCTGTGAGTCCTGCCAGTCTCTACCTCCTTGGAGCAGGACGGGATGTTTTGAGGGTCAGGATGGCAGTTAGGAAAGGGTATATACTCCAGGGATCTTGTGTCCTCTGAAACAGATTTAATAATAATGATGATGATGATAATAATAATGGGTTTCCATGGTGGGAAGAAGCAAATACCTTGTGTTTTTTCCCCGCTGGGAGAGATTAACCTTTCCTTTCCATCCCCACAGTGAGGACCCGTGGCGGGCAGCGAAGATGATCAAGGGGTACATGCAGCAACACAACATCCCACAGCGGGAGGTGGTGGATGTCACTGGCCTCAATCAGTCGCACCTTTCCCAGCACCTCAACAAGGGCACCCCCATGAAAACACAGAAGAGAGCTGCCCTCTACACGTGGTACGTCCGCAAGCAGCGGGAGATCCTCCGGCGTAAGTACCTGTGCCAGCGCTTGCTCTTTGGGGCTCTGGGATGAGTAGTGGGCAGGGGTGGGAAAGGGGGTCCCCACATCCCAGTCCTGTGTGCGGGTACCTGTCATGTCAGGACCTGGGTAAGGAGCAGCACCCTGCTCTCTTCCCTCACAGAGCTCCCCCTCCCAAATCCCAGCCTGCCAGCCATCGTCTTCAAAACAGTTTTACAAGTAAAATGAATTTAAGGCGCAGAGAAACCATGTGAGAGCCTCTCGGGGTCACAGTGACGCTGTGCCAGTTCCCCCAAGCCCGGCTACACAGCTGAGTTCCTGTATGTTTGAATTCTTCAGATCTGGGAAAGCAATTAATGATTACACACAATTAGGTGCCTTTCCCACCTCTGCCCCCTTTTCCTCTCCCTGTTTCTTGAGGCTGCTTGTTCGCCGCAGCTAAACTAATTAAGAGAGAAAAGCAAGGCCTGTAAATGGCTCCGACCTGTGGCTTGGGCTTGGGCTGGGCCATGCTCCTGAAAGTGGAGATGATTTTGACCAAATACACAGATTATTGCTTTTGTGCCCCTCTCCCACTGACCCCTGCTGCAGGGTCAGTCCCGTATTGCTCCAAGCAGCCCTGTTTACAGCTGAGCTGCAGGTTGGGACACTGACACCCCCCCTTAAAAGGGCTCTGCCTCCCGAGGGATGCGATATCCAGTGGCAGGGAAGTGCAGAAAAGGTTTTTTACACAAAATACCATTGCTTTGAAAACACACCTTGAGACGTTAGAGCAAACAGAGCCTGCTCCGGCCTTGCCCTGCATTTCCCCCCTCGTGGCAGGGGGAAAAGCCATTATAAAAAGAGGGAGAATTCCCCTGCAAAACCAAGAATAATAAAACCCTCCCATTAATCTCCCTTTACTGCCGTGGTGACAAGTGCTGGGTCTGAGGCGGGCTGCTGGGGAAGGTCACCTCTGGTGCCTGCCTGGGCGCGGGGCCGGAGTCCCTCTGCACTGGGATGGGAGCGGGAGCCGGAGGGGAGCTGTGGGCGAGCGGAGGGAGGCACCCTCTCAGGGGGCTTTGCAGTCATCCTGCCTGGCTCCTAGCTTGCAAAAATCCTCCCGGAACAAGTGTGTGCCAGCAGAGCCCATGAATATGCATGGCCCAAGCGTGCCTTGCCATTAAACACCATCCAGAGGGGCAGCAATAACTCTCCCGCCAGTGTGCAAGGCTGGCCCCTTCCCTGGGGTGGGTGGTGGAGAGTGCCTGGCTTGTTTCGAAGCATGTCGGGCCCACAGGCTTGGGTGCCACAGGAGGGGACACAGAGAGGTTGGGGAGGTGTGGGGAAGGCCACCTCCGTGCGGGATGGTGACTCTGAGCAGCGGCTATAGGCCGGCTCACGTCTGCTCCTTTCTCTTTCAGAGTTCAACCAGACAGTCCAGGGTTCTGGAAATATGACAGACAAAAGCAGTCAGGATCAGCTGCTGTTTCTCTTTCCAGAGTTCAATCAGCAGAACCAGGGGGCTGCCCAGCTTGATGATACCTGCTCTGAAACACCCAGCAAGAAGATGCGTCGCAATCGATTCAAGTGGGGGCCGGCCTCCCAGCAAATCTTGTACCAAGCCTACGACCGCCAAAAGAACCCCAGCAAGGAGGAGCGTGAGGCTCTGGTGGAGGAATGCAACAGGTAAAGGCTGCCCTGCAACACCCACCACCTCCTCACCCAGCCCACAGCCCTTCTACTCAACACCACATGCTGTGCTGGGTTCCCAGCTTGCGGACCTGGCCGTGGGCTCATGGCACAGCTTTGCCGAGCTGCCTGGCTTCTTTTTGTCTTGTTTTCCCTGTCTGGGTGACATCTGGGGCTGAGTGAGCTCTGTGCTGGGGATGCTGTGGGAATGCCGCAGGGATGCCACAGCATTACAGCAGCATCAGAGAGAGAGGAGATGGCTTTTACAGCATGGGTGTAGTGGGAAAGAGCAGGCACGCTTTTAGGAAAGGCTTAAACACCCCCAAATTTGCCCGTCCTCCCAAGCCCCCTGCCTGGTGGTGCTGGCGGAGGGTCCCCCCCCCCCAGCAGCACCCTTGTTCCAACGTGTCCCCTTGCACACACAGGGCCGAGTGCCTGCAGCGAGGGGTGTCTCCCTCCAAGGCCCATGGGCTCGGCTCCAACCTGGTGACGGAGGTCCGCGTCTACAACTGGTTCGCCAACCGGCGGAAGGAGGAGGCTTTCCGCCAGAAGCTGGCCATGGATGCCTACAGCTCCGGCCAGCCCCAGCACAGCATGAACTTGCTGCTGTCCCATGGCTCCCCCCACCACAACCAGCCCAGTGCCTCGCCTCCCAGCAAAATGCCAGGTAAGCCCTTGCCAAGGGTGCTGGGGGTGGTGGTGGGGAATGATTGTGGAACTCTGTTCCTGTTTTGCTTGGGAAAAGGTAGGCCGAGACCTCAGGACTGGGCATGGGAAGGAAGATGGACAAGCCTGGTCCAGAGGGGAACAAGCGCTGTCAATGCAGTGTTATGGCCGAGCGAGCCACGTGGCATGGGCTGGATCTCTGTCCTGCTGAGGATAAATCAGCATCTGCTTGTTTGGTTTAATTAGCCCCAGTCCCCATGCGGGCTGGGCTGGGCAGGGGAAGGCTGTGTGTAGAGGAGGGCTGCTCCATGCCTGACTTATCAGCACCAGGGCCTTGGGATGCAGCCCACTGGTGAGCACTGGTTTCAGGGAGGGGTCCGTGCTGGCGATGCTGCAAAGTCCATAGGGAGACATGGCAGCATGTCCTGGGCTTGCTGCAGGGCTGGAGCTGGCCAAGGCTGGGTGCATGGTACTGTAATGTCCCCATCCCAGAGCAGAGGGACGTGGATGAAGAGAACTGTCAGGAAGGCGCCGAGTTCACCCCAACCTTCACCTCTCCACACCATGTGTCATCCCTGATGGGGAGAGCAGACCTGCTGAAAACTCCCAGGGGGATTTAAGCAGGAGATACTGACACCGGGAAGGGGGCTGTGCTCCCCAGGGAGACTAATCTGAGCAGGCAGGGGGGATGTGGCATGGGGTGAGAGGCTTTGTTGGGAGAACAATCCCCATTGTCCCCCATGCCTGCCTTCTGCAGGCAACACTCCAGCCCCCTGGCTGGCAGGAGCAGGCGCTGGGCGTCTGAGGATCAGCCTGGGGTTGTGGGGGCTGCACCCCAACTACCCCTCATCCCCCATCAGCCACGGCACCGGCACAGCCTGGCTGGGGAGGCTAAAACCAGCTGCCTCTTGGAAATGACCCTGCCTGGCTTGTTATACACACCCAGCTCGTTACAAAGGCAAATTAAAAGAAACCCGTGTGGCAGAGATTCCCTGCGGGAAGGGCAAGGTGCCTGCAGAGAGGGGACTGAGGGCTGGGGACGGTGCCAGTCTGTGACTGGACACCAGTCCTTGGGTGTTAGCAAGCCAGCATGGTCCCCAAAGCAGACCTGGATGTGCCAGTCCCAGGTGGTTGCGTAGCATCCGACCCAGCTCCCAGCCCTGGGAAGGACAGGCAGCATCTGACCCGTTCCCGGTGCTGCTCTCCTCAGAGAGCCGGCCGGCGGTGACCAAAATGTGACCCTGCCCCAGGAATGCCCTACACAATGGCAGGGACAGGGAGGACGTTTGCCCTCCTGTCACCGGCTGATTGCTTACAAGGTGCCCTACAAGCACATTGTCAGCAAAATCAGCTGTTTTCAGTGTTGGCTGGCGGGTTTTACAATACCCCACCAGCATGCAGCCCCGCGTTGTCATGGCGTTGTCCACCCCGTGCATGCTTAATTGACAATTAAGCCAGGGCTTTGAACGAACCCCGCTGCCTTTGATGTGTCCCAGCCCTGCCAGCGCGCATGCAGGCACCCCTCGAGAGCCTTTGTTTTCTTCTATTAGGGGATGGCAATTACTGTAACCGCGGGCATTTATCTCGGGGCCGGAGGGCCGTTAAGCCCCAACTTTATTTTCCTGTTGGAGCGGTGGCCAGCAGGAGCCAGCCATGGCTATAGGACCAATGACAGCCCATTCCGAGGGGCTGTTCAGCAGGGCAGGAGTGATGGTGGCAGCGAAGGACCCCTCCGGGGGGGTCAGGAGGGCTTAGTTGTGGGAATTCGGTGGTGGCTAGCGCTTGTATCCATCAGCCTTGCTGAGGAAGAGGAGGAGAAGGGGCAGGGTGAGGGCCACCATGGGGTTTTAGGGCTGGTCTGGGGGTGGTGGGCAGGGGTGTAGCTCAGCCACAGCTGCTTTGGGGTCACTTGGACCAAACTGGCTGGTGTCTCCTGAAACATTGATGGGTCCATCGCCCCTTAAACACCCTCTGAGAGATGTCTGGGGACGTACTGCCTCGGCGGGGCAGTGCTGCCTGGCTGACCCCATCTGGGACTGGCCATGCTGGGATTTGAACTGCCCTTGCACCGCACGCGGCGGCGTCTGGAGCGCTCAATGCCTTAACAACTTAATGACGGTGCTGGGATGCTGCCCGTGTCCTACCCCTGCACTGCCCCATCCCCCCGTGACGTCCCCCTAGCAGGAAACGATGGGGCTGGCGGCATGGGGCAGCTGCAGCATCGCTCCTGTGCCCACAGACAAAGAGGGATCACCTGCTCCTCAGGACGTCAATGGGCTATTGCGAAAGGGCGTAATGATGGCCCGGGCAGGGATAAGAGCTGTAAAAGTCAAACATCCTCCCAGCCTTTTCTTGGGGACCCATCTGTCAAGCCTCGAGCCGTAGTTTTTTAACTATTTGGAGGTAAATACTTAAAGCCTATCTATCTTGGAGGCTTCTCTCAGACTCTGGACTTTTCCCTTCCTATGGGGTATTATCAGCGATCTTGGTTCCCTGTTTGATTTGAAGGTCACTCAGGGCTTTATCTCGGTGCCATGCAGTAGACTCTGGCTTATGCCATTTTTATCTTCAAGAGCCCCAAAGACAATCAGCGCATTGATGAGATTAGGTGACACACCGCCCCTCTCGCCAGCCACCCCCTGCCTCCCGCCCTGCATACAAAGGGCCTGTCGGCGCCCGTCGGACCCCACAAAGCCCCGTCCCCACGGCCGGGGGTCACAGCATTGCCTCCAGCCCCTCCCGGGGGGGTTCCACACCCAAAGATGGCCTCAGCATCCCTCCATCTGCCCAGCAGTACCTGTGCTGTGATACCAGAGTATCAGAGCAGCATCAGAACAATCATGTGCGTGCACACACACATATATGAATATACATTATTTATATATATGTGGATATCTCTGTAGCGGTAGATAACAAACGTAAAAATAGCTGGGTACCACTTCTGAGATTCTCCCTAAGCCCAGAGGGGCACTTGAAGTGGTTTAAGGTTTTGCTGAAGAAAAGCCCGTCAATAAACCCTTGGTCCGGAGGCTCTTGGGGTTGTGTCTGGATCCTCCATGTTGCTCCTTGGGGTATGTGCCGGTTCTGGCTGCGGACCTGGTGCCAGCGGTTGTAATATTTTACTGTTGGGAGCATTGTGGGGCTCTGTGGGTACAGTGCGCTGTTAGGAGCTTTTCCCGGTTTTATGGGGGGTAATTAGAACTTTATGACAGCAGCAAAATGGGAGGGTCCAGTCCCCATAAACGGGTTTATAATGGATATAAACTACGCACCTCTGTAACTTAGCAAGATTAACACTTTAGGGACAATTTGACTGGCAGCCCAAAATCAGAGCTGCCCTGGGGTGCTGCCTGGCCCTGTGTTTGGGAGGGTAAAACTGTCACCAACCCCGCTGTTTCCACAATGTCCGTAGCCACAGCATCACTGAGTATAGTGTGACCCCAAAAAGCTGCACCAGTGCTTTGCCTTTATCACCCTGCTACTGGGCTCCCAGTCCACGCCGGCGGCTACATCCCCACGGGTTGGGCAGAGCTATGGCTGAATCCTTGCCGCTGCCTGAGTCATCGATGGTCAAGCACGTATCGCGGCCGGGTGCGTTTTAGGGTTGGGCATTGCCGACAATTTGCAGGATGTTTGCGGATCTCCGGGCAAAAGTGCAGCCTGGTGCCACGGTGAGCAGCGGGTACTGCTGCTGGAGGAGGTTGGGGTGTGCTGTGTGATGATGGTGGTGGGGCATTCCACGGTGTGGGAAAGACATGTAAAAGTACAGTGAGGGTTGTTTTTTCTTAAAAAATAGTACAATTTAATCATGTCAGTATGACTTACAGCAGAGGAGAACCAGGCTGCTTCATTGCTTTTGCATGACGAAGATTGCAATGGATCCAGCAAGGTTATTGATTGCGGCCCTAACCCCCCCCATTGCTCTCCCCACCCCAAAAATTGAGTCAGGGGAATGGGTCTGGCACCCCTGAGAAGTGTTGGGAGTGCTGGGGCTGGCTGCAGAAAGCCGTGGGTGCACAAGACCCATGGCTCCCTGGGGACTGCAGGGTCTGGGGGCCATCCCGCCCCCCATCCCTGTCGCCTGAAACACAGGGTTAAGGCTCCCGGAGCCAGACCCTGCAGGTTGTCTGGAAACATGGGAAAGCAGTAAAGCATTTCACGGGTTGTGCAGCTTGGGGGCCACACAATAGCCAGGTCCCATAAACAGACCTTTATCCTGTGGCTGTAGCTTCAGTGAAGAAAAGGGAAAAAAAGCCTTAAAGAGGGCAGGCTCCACGCCACGCCTGCACAGGCCTGCGATCCCCAGCCAGGCTCTGGGGATCCAGAGGCCAAAGAGGAATAAATCCCTGCACAGGAGCCGCTTCCAGCTGTGGAAGAGAGCAATGGGATAGCAGTTGTTTTGGGCCTTGATGGCTGTCGGAGCTCATAAACTCAGGACCACAGACCTCTTGCTTGCTCTGGGAAGAAACCCTCCTGTCATGGTGTGAACTGCCTGAGCTGTGTCTGTGCATTCACCATGGCTGTGGGGGTCCCAGGGGGAGTCCCATGGCAAGTGTGAGTGCCTGTGCTGCTGGGGAACAGCTGGCTCTCCGGGCTTGGCACCCTCTGTGATGGCAGAGTGTGCTGAGGAGTGTTTGCCAGGGAGCTGGTGTCCAGGGAAGCCTGGGCATGGGTTACATGTCCTGCAGCAGCACTCTGGGTCCCAGCACTGTGCAAAATGGGGTCCTGCAGCTCTAACAGAGCCCAAAAGAAGGGAAATGGGGGCTGGCAAGAGGGCTGGGGGGAGCAGTGAGCAGGAGGCAGCTGGGGAACAAGCCTGAAGGTGGCTGCTCTCCCAGCAGATGCTTTTAGCTGGGCTGGAGCTGGGAATGCTGTTTTTTCTGGGAATGGGGAGCTCGGAGAGGTACCTGCCATCATTGGGCATCTCTGGTACAGCGGTTGCAGCCTTGTGCTGGTTTCCAGTGTAAATTATCTAATCTGCCCCAACCCAGCCCACTTCTGAGGGCATGTAAGTAACAGTAATACCCATCCCATCCCAGGAATGGGAAAAACTTAAGCCAGGATCCTTGGTGGTTTCCTAAAGGTCTGCAAGGTGGTTGTGACAGAAGGCTTTTGCCCTGCCCAGCAAACAGTTTCTGGGCACACCCAGGTGCCCATGGGTTTTGGGGACACAGGAGCCCCCCACCAACACATCCCCCACAGGAGCAGGGTCCTCTGCAAGGGGGGCATGATGGTGGCACCACTGCTGCTATCCCTGGTGCCCGACCTTGCACTCCTTAGGAGAGTTGATGCTCATCAGGACTTGGAGTCTTCGGTGGTTTTATCTAGAGACCCAAAACTGCAGTCACCAGCCTATCTGAAGATCTCAGCATTGGTTATTGTTTCTCAAACAATAGAAGTCTTGTCCTTGTGATTCCAAGGGAAAGCTTCAAAATCAGCTTTTAACATCTTGCATGTTTTAAAGACAATTTCATCACTCTGAGCATCTTGGCTCCAGAGTTACAAGCATCCTCAGCTGGGTCAACCATAAGTTTGGGGAGGTTTTTGGTGGTTTTTTTCCTTACCGAAAGCTTCACTGACCCCAGAAGAGATTGAAGACTGAGCAGAAAACTCTGATCTTCTTTCCAACAGGAGCCGCCTCTGCTCCTCGTCTATCTTTAAGATCATGCTCAGAAGAAAGAGCTTTATTTTATCTCCCCTCCCATTGTTTAACCAGCGCTGCAGGATCTTGGGCCGGCAGCGGCTGAAGCACACTCTGCACGAGGCCGGGACTGCGGGGAAGAATGTGTGTGACAGTGCCCTGGTTGAGTAATGTTTACCCTGTTCGCGGCAGGGACGTCCACTCGGACCGACAAATATCCACCTGCCAGAGGACATTCTTTTATTATCAGGGATAAAAGGGGTTTGCTGGGAAATGATCAGGAACCAGACATCGTGGAGAGATTCCTATCTATGGGATGTGTTTAACCAGCTGATGGGGGAAAAGTTGGAGGCAATTAAAGAGGAACTTTGCCGTGGTTTTGGTGGAAGGCGCGGGTAGCCGTCTGCGCTTCAGCAGGTGCTTTCAGAGCTTGTGGGAAGCAACCTGGACTCGAGTTATCATTTCTCTCCTTTTCCTTGATTCAGAGGTGTTTAGAGTAGCCCTTAGAGCATCCTCTGCTGAGCCAGCTCGCATCCGCTCTCCCCTTGGGCTCCTGGGAGAAGGAGATGTGGAAATCCCAGGGGGAAGATCCTTTCCTGGTTGGGTTTAGCAGCTGTGGGTGTCTGTGCGGTGTCAGGATAGCTGGGAAGCCACTGGCATCCTCCACAGCCTGAACCTCTCTGGCTGACAGATGTCTTGGGGCGCCGTCCCCAGTGCCCCCATGTTCACGGGCAGGTGATGCTCTTGGTGGTCTTGGTTGGGAGGGTGGGCTTCACTGCCATGGCTTCCTTTCCCAGGATGGCTGTGGAGAGTCTGTCCGGCATCTGCTTCGATCCTGGGGCAGTTCAGTGACCCCGGCTGTGAGCACAGGGCCGGACTCCTCATAATAAATGGCTTTTCACCGGAGCTGTCAAGGCAGCTCCTCATAAAAGACGCTTTTGTTTCCCATGGGGTTTCCTCAGTTAATTATTTGTGATCTGTAGATGCCTTTCCATGACACAGGGCTGATCGTGTGGTTATCAGGGCTGGGTGCTTTAGCCAAATTGGATGTATTTATATAGAAGAACTGTGCCTGAGCCAGATTTCCCTCCTCTGTGGTAAGATCTGGAGGTTGGTGTGTGCTCACAGCTGGTCCCTCGGCCTCCCTACGGTAATCTGTTAATCACACACTTGTTGAGAGAGAGTGGAGAGGGAAATCGGCTGTGGAAAGGCCCGAGAACAAAAGTGAGAGGCATCACTGCTTAGAGCTGGGTAGCGATGGGATGGCTGGGGGCTGTGGGGAGCCGGGTGAGCCTGGGAGCGGGAAGAACTGGAGGGTGCTGAGTTGCTGCCAGTGGCCCAGGGCCCCAGGCTGGTGTTGAGAGCTGTGGGGACATGGCAGGAGTTTGCACGATGGGTGCGAAGCATGTGGGTTAAAGCACAAAGGATACAGATGGCTGTTGGGCCAGGTTGGGCTCCCGTGGGAGCAGCCCTTTCCGTGCCACAGCATCAGGGCCGCAGGCAGCATGGGGGCTGCAGCATTCAGCATCCCTCCCCATGAACTTCGTGTTGTGATTTCGGAAGCTGGGGCTGGGGAGAAGCAGGGAAGTGGCACTGGAGAAAGGGACATCCCTCCTGTTTAGCCTTCAAGGATGTCATCTAAGAGCTTACACATCTGTTTGCATCCTTGTGCTGTGCATGCTGAGGGAGATGGGGAGGGTCGGGAGGGGCTCACCTTCTCAGGGATGCTTTTGGAGGGGGTCGGTGCAGCCAGGGCACCCACCATCACCCATGGGTGACGGCAACGCTGCGTGCTGTTTTGCAGGGGTCCGGTACAGCCAGGCAGCGAGCGGCGAGGCAGCATCCTCCGGGGCCATCAGCCACCACGGCACCGGTGCCATGGTCACCACCAGCCAGGCGGTCCTGCAGCAGGTCTCCCCGGCTGGCTTGGACCCGGGCCACGGTTTGCTCTCTCCCGACGGTAAAATGGTGAGTACACCTGGCCTATTGTGGCTGCGGCGCTGATAAGATAAGAGGGCCCAGCGGGCAAAGCAAACACGCTTTCCCCGGGTTTCACACGCGGGCCGCACCGAACAATGGGGCATTGTGGGGCTGGGGCCGCAGTGCGGGTGCACGACTGTCCCATCACCCGCCTCAAAGGTGACGCTCAGCCCCAGGCGGGCAACGGCGTGTTTTCGGAGTGCGGCCCATAAATGTGACAGAGCCCTGCTCTGGTTTTTATTGATTGCATGCCTGGCGGATCGAAGGTGCTGGGTGGATCGGTTTGTTTTCTCCTGCCTGTGACATGCGTTTTGATAAAAAGGCTTGTTCGTTATTTTTCCTCTGATCTCTCCCAAGTTTGGAGCCTTGCCGGGGAAGTGGTTTCCTTTGTAAGCAGGGACCTCCCTGTTCCCCGGGCATCACCTGGGATCTCTAACCTGTGCCAGCTCCTGCCCAAAACTCCTTCCTCTCCCAGTCCCCATCCCCATGTGCTCTGGGCTCTGCTGCAAGGGCTTATCCGCAAATGCGGTGGCAGGTGGAGAGGGGACATCAGCATCTCCTCCAGGTGCCTGATACTTCCCTGTGCAGGGTGCTGCGGGGCCAGTGACAGAAAGTAGTCATAAATGCAGAGCTGGGCTGGGTTTCCAAGGCTTGGGCTGCTCTTTAATGTGTGTTCCCAGCCGGTGCAAAGCCCTTTGGAGGAGTGTGCAAGGAGCGGGGTGAGGAGAGGGCATGGGGTGACAGGGCAGGACGGGACATCAGAGCACAGCCCTTCCCCAGAGCAGGCTGGGGAGGTTTGCATGTGGCTGCTGCTCTTCCGGGATGAGGGTTTTGTTTTATTTTTCCTGCTGAAAGCGAAAGTCAAACATGGCACTGGGCGGCAGGGCTGAGCCTGCTCTTCCCTGGATTTCACTTCCATTTTCGGAGGGCTCACCCTCTTGAGCTGTTACATGGGTCTCCTGGGTGACTTTGGAGGGGCTCAGCATCCCCTCCCTCAGCAATGGCCCTGTTGAATTTTGCATTTCTTTCTGCTGCTCTCTGGCTCTGAGTCGCGAGGGTCTCTGCACAGCCCCTCGGGCTCTGACCCTGACACCCTGCAAAGCCAAGCAGGGGGGATATTGCCGAGAAAAACCCCAGCCCTTCCAGCATGCTCCCTCTGCCCTGAACACGCCTCAACCTCCCCAGGGGCGTGTTGAGCCTCATAACCCTCAGCCTTGAAGTCATAAAATGAGTCAGGAGTAAAGGCGGCAGCAGCAGGCTGGGGCAGGGGGATGAAGTGATGCAGAGCTCAGCAGCTTGGTGCCAGCACCCCCTTCACCAGCTCCTTTCTCAGGGGCCATGTCCGAGGGGTGGGCTCATGGGAGCACAGAGACCCTTGGAGGGAGCTCACGGCATGGGAGGAGAAGCACCTTGCCAAAGTGCAGCAGCAGCGCTGCTGACCTGTCCCTGTTGCACCAGCTGCATGGTACCGCTGAGGACTCTCGGGCTCTCAGCAGCATGCGGCTCTGCCAGCTTATCACTGATCTTTAAGCAGGGCTAGCTAGTGCTTGCTGGTGATTTAATGAAAATATGCTGTAGGCTGTGGTTTCTGGTAAGTAAACATGTGCCTTTAATACCCCACATGGAACCAAAGGCTGCCAAGGAAGTTGCTGTGTCAGAAGGCAGGCTGTTTTTCCAGGCGGGAACGTTACTGAGGCTGCAGAAAGCTTTGGTGTTCCATCTCTTATGCTCCGGTGCTGCTGTGGTAGTGCCAGAGGGTGTCCCCCAAGGGTCCGTGCTTTGCGGGATCTTTTCCAGTCATGCAATCCCCAGAGGATTTCTTTTTGGGAGTAGTGCTTTGGGTCCAAAGCCCCTGTGACATGAGCCTGGGCTGCTCTGGCTGCAAGTTGTTTGACTTGTGCAGCCAAGTGTGGTGTAACCCGGCCTTGAAGGCACTTTGAAAGTGGAAAATACTGGATCAGGAAATACGAGTCACTCCCGGGCTTTGGAATTTATTGATGGATTTGTTTCGGTTGCAGCAGGGCTATCTCCAACTCACAGGCACAAAATAAACAAGGTGCTGGGACGGCTGTCCAGAAATGTCACACGAAGCACTGCAAGGGCACAGCTCCAAGCCTGGATCCGGGTTGCTCAGTTCAAGGGGTCTCTAATTAGAGGGATTAGGAGAATGTGCAGCAATTAAAAAAGCCAGGCACTTAGCCCCTGTTTGTCCTGGGGACCAGCTGCAGTCCTCTCGGCACACGCCAAGTGTCTTTGTGTGTCTGATCCCTACACAGTGCCCCAAAATTCCAGGAACCGGCTCTGTTGGAGCACACCCAGCCCATCTCACCAGTACCTGCCTGTTTCAGAGGTGATGGCTTGGATCATCTCTGCGAGATCTCTTCTGTCTGCTTTCCATCTCTTCTTTGCCTTCCTGAGTTTCTGTCCCCCCATTTCCTCTACAGCCGTGATGGTGAGAAGTTAACAAGTGGTGATAGCCCTCAGCTATCCCTTAGGACGAGAGCTTGGACTTGGGGGACAAAATGGCAAAGGCTCGGTGTCACCACACCCTGGCACCATGCTCCATGGAGCTGGAAGCCAGTGCCAGCGAAGTCCTTTGCTGCTGGTGCTTTGCTGGTTATTAACACGCGGTTCAGGCCTCCCAGCCAGGGTCTGCAGCCCTGGGGCGGTGGGAGCCGTGTGCGCTGAACCGAAGGTGCCCAGCAAGGCTACAACCCACTCGTCTTTTGGGAGGGGGCTTATCCTGATTGCCCCCCTGCAATCTCATTGCTGAAACAGGGAGGGGAGGGAGCCAGGAGCAGCCCCCTTGGCTGCATCTCTGATGAGGACTGTCTGACCTTACTCTTTGGCAGATCTCCGTTTCGGGGGGCGGGCTGCCCCCGGTGAGCACCCTGACCAACATCCACAGCTTGTCGCACCACAACCCGCAGCAGTCCCAGAACCTCATCATGACGCCGCTCTCAGGAGTCATGGCCATTGCACAGAGTAAGTGCAGATCCTGAGTTCACCTCTGCGCCCCTCACGGACCCCCCACTCCTGCGATGGGGAGGGGAATGCCCAGGCCGTTTGTGCTGGTACTAACACCCCCCTCTTCTCTCCCTCCTCCCAGGCCTGAACACCTCACAGGCGCAGAGTGTACCCGTTATCAACAGCGTTACTGGCAGCTTGGCAGCTCTGCAGCCGGTCCAGTTCTCCCAGCAGCTCCACAGCCCACACCAGCAGCCGCTGATGCAGCAGTCCCCCAGCCATATGACGCAGCAGCCCTTTATGGCCACCGTGACTCAGCTCCAGAATTCGCACAGTAAGGCTCTGGGTGGTACCTGCAAAGGGAAGGGCACAGAAAATGAGTTCCGATGGAAAATGAGTTCTGCTTTCATCCTGCTCTCTCCTGCCCTTGGCTGCTGCCTCCTTCCCATGGGTACTGGCTGGTGCAGGGCTGCGAGCGGATGGTGCAGGGCGGCCGCATCCTGCCCCATCCTCTCCTTCCCCCATGCCACTTGCTGTGCCTCATGTCCCGTACGGCTCTGCTGCTGCCCTGTGGGTGGGCTGCAGCCCCCCCTGCATTTTGTACCTACTTCATTTGTCCTCCTGCATTCTTATTGCTAAAACACGTGCTTTGCTGGAGGAGGTGGTCAGGCCTCTTGCGCTACCACGATGCTCCAAGGGATCTGGATTCGCCCCACATCCATCATCCCAGCCCTGGGCTGTGCTGCAGTGGGGTTGCGGAGCTGCTGGTGGCTGGTCCAGCCTCAGGCCTTCTCTCCCAACTCCTTTCCCTGGGTGAGCTGCTACCTAAAAAAGCAGCGGCTTAGAGTCAGGCAGTGTTTTCTTTCCGTGCCACCTTTGACCTTGTCCACTTCTCCACGGTGCTCATTCCCACGCAGCATCTCTGCCACCAACTGCTCTGCCCCGATGTGGGGGCCGGGGGTGGCTTTTCCCTGACAGCCGCTTGTCTCCCTCCTCTCCGCAGTGTACGCACACAAACAGGAGCCTCCCCAGTATTCCCACACCTCCCGCTTCCCCTCAGCGATGGTGGTGACGGATACCAGCAGCATCAGCACGCTGACCAATATGTCTTCCAGTAAGCAGGTAATGGCCAGGCTCGGGGTGGTGGTGGTGGTAGTGCCGTGCAGACATGGCCGAGGGTGCACAGGGATGGGCGTGTGGATGTGGAGGGGGGCTGTTTCTCCCCTGGAGAGGGGTCTGTGGCAGAGACCCTATCCTGCTGCCTGGGCTGCACCCGTGTGGGTGGCTGATGAGGAGCCTCGGGGTGCCGAGAGACCCATCCAAGCCCCTTTGTGGGCTCTGAACAGCCCACTTGCAGATGGCAACCACGATGGGGATGCAGGTACAGGACCATGAGGACTTGGCTGATGCCAGTTGGTACCATCATGGCCATGCTCATCCATGGGGCAAGAGTGGAACCATCCTGCTGGGGCTCAAATTGGGCTGAGCAGGGCAGGACCATGCGGGCTTTGTTCCCAGGGGGAATCCACCCTGGTTGGGGTTGAGCAGAGGAGCTGGGCCCTGATGCACCCCGACTTGCCCCAGCCCCTGAGGCTTTATCATCAGCACAGGTGCAAGGCAGGACTTATCCTGGTTGAGATCAGGCCTGATGCAGACAATGGTCCCTTTCTGGGGACTGTGGGAAATATGTGGCCCTTATTGATTGCTAGATAAATAAGAGAGAGCCTTGAACTTGCATTCAGATAAACTTTCGGAGTGAGGTTTGACAGGGGAGAGGGAAAAAATGTCTGCAATGACCACAGAGTAAATACAATGTGGGATTCCTGTGAGACGCCCCCCACCCTGTGGATGCCTGGCAGGGGACACACAAAGGGACAGGGCTGCAAAGGGGAGATGTCGGGAAAGGGGCTGCCCTGGGGGTTTCGGGGTACCAGGAATGGGTGATGAACACTGCCTCGGGAGTTTCAGGGTACCGGGAATGGGTGATGAAAGCTGCCCTGGGGGTTTCGGGGTACCAGGAAGGGGCGATGAACGCCACCGCCCCAGGCTTGGGTTGGGCTCCTGTGCTTTGTAGTGCTGAGGGGGTGACCATTTATCTGCACCCGCTCATCTGGGCCCAGGAGGTGGTCAGGCATGGCCGCGCTCCTCGGGAGCACCATTTCCTCTGCATGGCTTTATCAGCCCATCTGGTGTGCGCTCAGGCCGAACTCCCCCTGATTAATCGTGCTCTCCTGCCTTTGATGCTGGGCTGGCCGAAAGGAGCCCTGGGCACACAGGAAATATCCCTGGCAGGGGAATAGCGTCTGGCCATCCCTGCTGCCTGGCCGGGCACTGCGAGCAGCCTACCTTGACGCAGCACTGCCCGGGGTGCTGGGGGCTCCCTTCCTCCCTCTGTGTTCTCCCTCCATCATGCTTTTGCACTTTGATTAAAGCAGGAAGAGGCCTCATGGATCAGGACGGGAGAGATGATGGGATGGGACGCACACGGGCTGGTCCTGCAGCGCCGAGGGCAGGATCTGGCCCTAGTGCCCCCTGCACAGGGGTGGGTGCTGGGGTGCTGTGCCCCCTCCAATGCAGCTCCCAGCCCTAGGGCCTCCATTCCTACCATGCTTGAGCTGAAGCTGCAAAAACGTGCCCTGGAACTGGGATCATTATCTTTCAGTTGCTCCTTTTTTTAGCGAGGGGTGAGCAACATACCACAGAGGTGGCATGAGGAACCCCTACATGCTGCTCCCCACCCAAAATAAATGCCCTGATATTTTTGCACATGAAACCCCGCTGCTCCCGAGCACCCCCTCTTTGCCAGAGGAGAGACATCCTCACACAAAGCAAAGCCTCTGGCATCCTCTGGCAGCTCTCCTGCACCCAACCCGGCCACTCCAGGTCCTGCCAGTGGGGATGGCAGCTGGACGGACGCCCCTGTACCGCCCACCCCAGGCTTCCCCCTCACAGCCCAGTGCTGTGGGTCACTTATCAGATGTTGTTGTTTAGACCTGGAAGGGGCAAATACCTCCCGGTTCCTTTGACGACGCTCGGGGCTGAGCCACCATTTTTATTACGTTAGCAAACACCTGATAGCGGCAGCCCGTCCCTAATGACATGTCACGGGAGGCTCCTGGCGTCTCCTTATCTCCGCCTTACAATGTTTGCTGTGTGCTCCAGCACACAAGGTCACCCATGGCTCCCAGCCACCCACCCCATCAGTGACTGGGAGGACCCTGGGTGGGGGACCCACCCCAAGGGACAGAGAAGGACCTACTGTGGTGGGATGGATAGATGTGGTGGCAGGGGCTGCTCAGCTCCTTCCCCAGAGGGGACAGTGACACTGGGGGACAGTGACAAGCATGGTCCCCAGCCCTGCTCCCACCCGAGCACTGGTGCTTGTGCTTGGCCTTGTGCCTGGCTGCTCTCAGCAGCACTGCTGAGCTGTGTGGCACCATCTCTGCAAAGGCTGGGCTCAGACCCCCCCCTTTTTTATGATTATTATTTTGGGGAGGGGGGCGGCAGTATCTGTCTCGGAAAGTATTTTCCCAACGCCTCCCCCTCGGGGGTGCTGGGAAGGGCTTGCGCCCAAGCAGGGCTCCTGTGGGACCGCCAAGGTCCCTGGGTGGTGTGGGAGGTCATGCCCCCAGATGCTTCTCAAGCCCCCTGGGGTGCTACCTTTACCCCTGCCTGCCAGTCACTGTGCTGCTCTCTCCCTCCCCAGTGTCCCCTGCAAGCCTGGTGATGCTCCACACCTCACTGCTTTTGCACATAGCAACGGGAATCTTATTTTCCACAACATCCCGCCGGTGACCCGCACGCCGAGCCCGGGGAGTTGCCAGAGCCCAGCGCCACAGCGAGGAGCTCAGTAACCTGAAACGGAGCTGGAGGGAGGCTCGAGACTCCCCGTCGCCTTTCCGTGCCCCGCTGGGGATGAGCCCGGATTCAGGGGGTGCCCACCTGGGACCGTGCCTCTCCTTCCCTCCACACAGTATTTCCAAGACTTGTCTTGGGGATTTTTTTCCTTAAGTATTTGCCTTCCAAGAGGCCATTAGCTCTCCCGATGAACTAGGAACAAGCTGTACCGGGGCCTGGCTGAAGAGAAAGATGGATGATGATATTTAAGTTATACGCCTCCACCCGATGGACTGAGAGGGACTTGGGTCTGTTACGTGGCATTTGGAAGGAGGAATCGTGTGTGCTGTTGAACTGAGCCAATTAACTGTAAATATAGGTACAGTCTGCTCCATCCTCACCCCTCCCCTCTCCTATACATAGAGATTTATATAAAAGAAGTAAATTCTGTCCAATGGATGTAAACTACTGTAATTAAGTGCAATTCCCCTACCTGTATATATTGTTCCCAATCTCTTCTCTTTTTCCCCACCCTTTTTTTTTTTTGGTTGTTTTTCTTTTTGGTAAAGCTCAGAGTTGAGGATGGGTTTGCTTTTGTATTTCTCTTCTTCTTTTAAATGAGTTCATGCAAAGATGCCGATAAGGCAGCACTGGTCTCTGCTCTGAGGGAGGCCAGGCACACACATGTGCATGGGGACATCCTGCCCCAAGGAAGGACACAGGGCAAGCCAAGCTGAGCCCTGGCAGGACTTGGATGATCTGTGCAGGGACAGCTGCCGCTACAGAGATCTCGAGGGACTCCTCTGCTTTTGGGGACTCTGAGAAGGACTGCAGTGGGGTGAGGAAGCACCCAGCAGCTCGCTCGATATGACCAGGCTGCCGGGGAAGCATTTCAGCATCAACATTTTCAGGTGAATGAGGCTGAAAGAAACTCTGGTGGGATCTTCCTGAAGTGGGGGCTCAGGGACTGTGTCTCCCTTTTCTCCCTGCCTCGGGGCACAGAAGGGACTGACTGGATGCCCAGCTACTGCCTCATCTCCTGCCCAGTAAACGGCCAGTACAGGTGTACAGGTGGCTTATTCTCCACCATTCACAGGTCAGTGACCAGCCTTGTTGGCTCCACCTTTATCCATAAACACGGTACTCCCAGCCCCATGGTGTCCCCTGAGCCGCAGCTGGACAGATGGGTGCTGGGCTGTGATGCGATGCGAGTACATGCTGGGCTTTGATGTGATGCGAGCACACTGGTCCGTGGTCCCTGTTGGCAGCGTCAGCGTCTCCCAGAGGAAAAGCTTTGCAGCAAGATGTCCGGCTTGTGAACGTGCCCAGCTCTGTGGTGAGGGCACATCCCAGCTGCGTGCCCGCTGAGGACACCCAGCTCCATGCCCAGAACGCCAAGGGGCTTTAGGTGCCCCAGTCCTTCCTCCCAATGCTGTGGCAGCTGGATATCGCCTCCCCTCCCATGAGACACCAGCTCTTCCACGGCTGTGTCCCTTCGGAAACAGATCTAACGCCCCCTGACTGATAGAGAGAGCTGGAGAGCAGTGGAGGTGACAATGGACAGGTGACCACTGCCGAGTGAAAACCACTGGGTGCTTTCTTTGGGGCGAGAAAAGGCTCTTTTTGCTCTGCGTTTGTACCATGTCTGACATAGTGGGACCCTCACCCTTGCTGGGACTAGTAGGAGCTGCCCTGCGGTGAATAAGTCATCATGAACAGGAGACCGATATTCAGAATGACATTTAATTTAATGTATACCATAATTAAATACCAGCTCTTCTGAGTCATGGCTGCAGTGTGGTCTGTCCGTTTCCCCGGTACTCACCAGCAGTGGTTTGGCAGAGCCGGGTCCGGCAGGCAGTGGGAGGCAGGGACACAGGGAGCAACGTGTCCCTTGCGATTCGGATCTGGGTTTCAACCTGCCCGATCAGGGAGAATCGAGTGTTTGATGGGAAGCACCGGGTGTCAGCCAAAACCAGCAAGGAGCTCTAGGAGGTGGTGAGACCCGTGTCCTCACCCTCCTAATGATGCAGTAATGATGTTGCCCTTAGTCAGGCACAGTTTATTCCTCATCCTCTGTGAGGTTTAGCAGCTGAGTGTTAAGCAAACCAATTAGGAGCTGGGTGCCAGACAAAGCCAGACCCCTGGTTTGGGATGCTGAGCCTGTGGGTCAGTAAAGCCTGAGGGGGAGGTGGGAGGGCACACGGTGGTTGCAGTAAAGCTTTTGAAGACCTTTGATGGTGAAGAGCTGACATCGCGGGGCACAGTGGTGGGAAGGGGTGGCCCTTGCACAGGTGCCATGCGGGGCTTCAGCTTTAACCACCTTTGGAAGTGCCTGGGTTTGGTTTGGCACCCCCTTTTCTTTTCCCCATAAGTCAAGTGTGGGCTGCTGGGGGAAAGGCTTTCAGAGCAGCAATCTGGTGCTGAGCTTCACCGCCAAGCAGGATGTCCCAGGGCTACAAACTTGCCCAGGGAGCTGCTCCATTTGAATTTTAGCTGCTAAAGGCAGAGGCCAGAGGCCAGGCAGCAGGACGGCTGGAGAGAGAAGGTGCAGGGTTTATTCGGAGATCCTCTTTGCACCTTCCCACTCAGCAAGCCCTTTTCAACACACCAGAGAGTACCAAGCTGAGCCCTGTTGGAATGCTGCTCCTAAATATTGCCTTCACAGCAGCTAGGGAGGGAATGGCTTGGATTCTTCTACTCACGACAAGTGTGGTTTGCTCCACGAGTGGCTGGTGAACTGAAATGAGCTCAGCTTTCCCTGGCCGATGCATATCCAGCATCAGGCTGAGTTGGTGCTGCAGAGGAATGGGTAATGCAGTGGGAAGGAGAGGGGTAAAAGGGGCACTAGATAACCCACCTCATCTGAGCAGGTGCTCCCAGGGGAGCTGTACCTTTCAGGGCTCCATTTCTGTGCCGGCTTTGAGCTAGACACAAGCTGAGAGGCTTAGTGACAGCTCAGGGTGAAGCAGTGTTTGGTGACTGGCCTGATGTGGGTGCAGCTCTCCGGAGAGCCCTGCGGAGGGGAGTGAAACCCCTGGGGAATGGAACCCCTGAGATGTAACCCCATCAGAGAGGGACCTGGAGAGAGGACGGGGGGAAATTGAGGCATCTGGACAAAGATGAGGGGATCGCTGTGGAGCACGGAGTGTGTGATAAAGCAGGCAGGATAAAGTCAATAATGTGGCTAGAACAAATGATTGAGAACAGACAGTATTTACCCAAGAGGTGTGAATTTATGAAGTTGCCAAACAGCTCAGTGTGTGCTGTCACCCACCCCTGGGCAGCAGGAGAAGGTACGTGATGGGCTGCCAGGGGATGCTGTGGGTGCTATACCTACCAGTGCCTTCATGGGGAGAAAGGTTCCCTTGATTTGGCTTTCACCCCTGCCTGAGGAAACCTTTCTGCCCTGGGGAAATGCCACGCAAAAACCGCTCCCCTGAGCAGCCCCTGGCCTGGGGCTGGGATTGTCCCCTGCCCAGACACCACCCTGTGCCACAGGGTGGGGTGTTTGCTCCTGCAGACGCCCTGGCTGCCTCATCAAGTAGTTGAAAAACACGATGCAATGTCAAATGAGGCTCCTGGAAAAGGGTTTTTATTATTATTTTTATTGCCCTCCCATCGCTGTTGGGCACGTGGTGTCTGTCCGTGGTGCGGCTGTGACAGAGCAAAGCCACCAGCAGAAATATGACAAAGTTCATTTGTGGGCGATACAGTTTTACAGGGCCGGGTGATTATTTTATTGTTCAGAGTTGTTCACAAGGGAATTCCTTGCACATGAAGATCAGTGGGCTGCCACGAGGCTCGATCGATTGCTCCTCGTGCTCGTACCAAAGTGTAGCCTCCTCCGTGGTGGAGCACAGGGACACCGCTGCGTGTGATTTGAAGGGCAGATGTAGGTGTGAAGGGAAAAAAAAAACAAATCCCAGCACTTCTGAGGCCAGAGAGTAACACCCAGGGGCAGGGTTGTGGTGATGCAAGGCCCCGCTCTCTCCAGGGAAGTATCGCTCACATGTCGCTGTGTCCCGGTGCTCCATCCCTGACTGTGATGCTCAGGCTGTGGGGCAGGAGAAAGATGTGGACGGGCACAGGGAACCCCTGAGAGGTGCAGAGGTGGGATGTGGGAGGGCTGAGCAGGACCATGACCTCTCCTTTACTTCCAGAGGGGAGCACAGACCAATGACACCTGCCTGGATGGATAAATCCTGTACCCCAATCACCTCCTCCTTGTGCTGCAGCATCAGTGACGCTGCCGGCGAAGTCACTGGGTCAAAACCAGGTTAGTGCTGCCCTCGCCACCTGCCCCAGGGCTGTGATAGTGCTTTATCAGCGAGCGCGAACCCATGGCGTTGGGCCGTGGCTGCCCCTTGCTGCTTATCACCTCCGTAATTGTGCGGAGGAATGGAGCCAGAGAAACCCAATCCAGGGCCAAACACTGCGTGCCAGTTGCTGGCTGGAGGGCTGGGGCACCCTGGTGCTGGGCTCTCCGTCCCTGGGAGCATGACAACAGCCTGGCGGAAGGCAGACCTGACTGCCGGAGCAGTGCCGGGCTGGACCAGTGCCGGGGCTCTGACACTATTCCCAACACTTGGCCAGGCTCCGGCCCTGCTGCGTGTGGCCCAGCAGCAAGCACAGGGATTGCTAAGGCAGGCTCCAGTTATACACACGGCGGAGTGGGCTTCCGGCCGGATATGAAGGTGACGGCCTCTTCAGGGATACCAAGATACAGATGAGCTATTTTGGCTACTTGAAAAATGCCGCATGTGAACGTAACGCGCAGTTGCACAACAGTGCCCGGCTCCAAATGCACTGGGTTGTTTTTTCCCAGACTTGTTCTGCCAGTCCTGCCAGATAGTTGGATCTGCTGGAAATTTCTGCAGGAAAACCAGCAGTGAGTGTTGGCGTTGGAGCTGTGATCCCCACAGGTGCACCCCACTGCCCAGCCGTCCCAGTGCTGCCTTCCTGCGGGACGGGTCAAAAGGGAAAGCATTGTGAGTCCCTCGCGGACAGCAAACACGCTCTGCCCTTTGAAGCCTTTGAGCGGATTTGGTTGGGCTGGTGGCGGAGTTTGAGGAGTACACAGAGAGGAATGCAGAAAGTGCTTGTGTTGGGAGGCCGGGCTGTTTGCAGACGTTGCCAGCTCCCCACTGCGCTGCAGTCCGGGCCGTGAGAGCAGGTAGATGGAGCTGGAGGAATCCCCGTGCTGGGTGGGTGGCATGCTCCCATGCTCTGCTGACATGGGATTGCCATGATGCACTTGCAGTGGAGGTTTTCACGAGTCTCTGAAAGCGTGAAAAGGTTTGATGGAGGGGGAGATGTGTGTCATAAAGACCAGCAGCAGCAGAGAGCAGCACTGTTAAGGGTTCGCTGTCCTAAACCACCACACCTTACAGTGCTCTCCGTGGCCAGAGAAACCCTCACCACCTGCTCCAGTGCTTCTCCAACTGCTACTGCAGCTCTGGGTTCCGTGATGTCCCCACCTGCTGCTGTGCTGCCCCAGACCAGCCTCACCCAGCAGCCAACGGATCTGCAAAGGAGGGGTCCGCCAGTCTGCAAAGGTCTTGGGGAGCCTCCACATCCCACTGCTCTCCTACCATGACAGACCGACATGTGCCATGCTCCGCATCCCACAGTAAAGAAGCCAGGGCTGCTCCTCTAGCTGGAAGCACCGGCAGCCCTGCACACCCACCGCAGCAGCAGAGTCCAGCCAGCAAACCTCGTGAGCCGCTCAGCACCGTTTGCTCTGCAAAGGGCTTCTGCAGGGAGATGCTCACACCAGTCACTTTTCTTCCAGCAAGTGCCAGGAGATCTCCCTCATAGATGACATGGGCAAGATGCCACCCAGGGTCCTGAGGGGACAAAGGCTGGATGCGTTGTAGAAGGAGTTTGGTTCCACAGTGCGCACTTTGGTGTAAACAGACCAAGACACAAACTGTTACATGGGCCGGGGAGCTGGGATAGCTGCTCCTCAGCACAGACAGGCAGACGGCCAAATAAAACCCCACAGCCCCACGGGAGGATCCGAGGCTCAACCAGCACCAGGAGCCCAGCTCCCCTCAGAGGGGTGTGCATGGGTTTCATCCCCAAAGGTAATCTTCCCCCTCTGTGGATGGTGGAAACCTGCAGGTCCTGCAGCAGTGCTGTCATGGAGGGCTCAGCAGAGCCAGCATCTTGAGTGCTGTGAGGGCCACCAGCAGCAGGGAGAAAGGTCTCTGCCCCCCTGGTGTTTATTTCTCTGGCCCAGGGATCAAACTTAAAGTTCAAATGTGCACCAAAGAGTTGTCCCATCCCAGGCTGTGTGTAATACAGAGCAGCGCAAAGCCTGGACCTCAGATGTTTTACGTTATCTTCTAACTCCAGGAACTTTGATTTTACTTTTATATTCAGCAAAATTAATTCTTCTCTCTGTAATTAATATGCTGCTCAAATGAATTCTTAATTACAGATAAATCACAAATCTACACACTCAACTGTTATGCTTTTTCAAGTAATAAAAGAGGTCGTTTGTCTTCCTCAGATGAACAGAGACCAACTAACATGCCGTTTCCCCCTTTATGAAGAATTCATTTGCCTTAGAAAGAAAGTCTTTAAAAAAACATCGCAAGGGTTTCTTCAATGGGGGATCAAAGCTCCCACACTGCTGGAAACCATTTTCGCTAAATAAGATGTGGGTAAAGGAAAAAAAAGTAAAAGTTTTTTTTTTTGGTCGTGGTTGGGATTACAACACCCTTGGGAGGGATGAGGACGTGGGGTCAAGAAGTTGTGACCAGGTTAGCAACACAGGGAACAGAAGGGGAGGACAAAGGAACAGAAAGTGGAAATGGACAGATGAATGAGGAAGCATGTTTCTTTGCCGAGGGAGAATGGATGCTACATCAATTCATACTGAGAGCTAAAGGATGAGGGCCTGTTAATGGATTGGGGGACACAGCAGGGATCAGAGGTCACGAGTGCACTCAGCCAGGCTAATTGACTGTTATGTGCATATTAGTGACGATAATGTGGTGGGATAGTGGGGCGCAGGGAGCAGATATGCAGAAGTTCCACTGAGAAGTATTGTCCGGGAAGTCCCGGCCTACACCTGCTCAGGAAGCAGCTCCAGGCCGAGCAGTGCTAGCGGATACCCTGCTCTGCTGTCACCCTGTGCCAGCCCTGGTGTGTCACAGCACTGTGTCCCTCAATGCATTCAAAGTGGGTGTGTGTGGGGGTTTAATATCAAGACCACTAGAAGGCCCAATAACCACTGCATTTGCCCCAACTGAGAGTGGCTGTGGCTGGAGGGCTGTTGGTAGTCCCCTTAGCAGAGGTGCAGAGGGAGTGAGAACTCCCTGGCAGGAGGCACTGCGCTTTCTCTTTGCTGGTTTGGGTCAATTAAGGAGAACAAAGCAAGCCATCCTTTGCCTGGCGGTGTTTTGGTGGCATGCAACTGAGAGGGATCCTTTGCCAGGAAGCTTTAGGTCATCTTGCTCAGCAAAGCAAGAGCAACAGAAAAATGAGTGAAATCAGCTCCAGTTGATGCAGATACAGGATCAGGTATGGGTTTTTTTGGAGGTCAGGTGTGGTTTCGAGCCGATTTTCATGGAATGGAGCTCTAGCCTGGTGAGCCCTGCTAGTGAAACAGAACTGCCCGGGTTACACCAAGCTGCTGGAGCATCAATTGCTGTGTCCCTGGCTGAATGGACCATGCTCCCCCACCACACGCCAGCCTTGCTGGTCATCTGGTGCCAGCTCTGACTTGACAATTAGCATCAAGTAATTGATAGAGCAGCACCGGGAAACCAAACCTAAATGCTGTGACAAGAGTGGTTTTGCTTTGCATTAAGTTGTTCCATTTTTGTACTTCACTGACCTCTCCTTTTCACCCCCACCACACAACATGACCCCTCACAGCCTGAGTCACAGCGCTGGCCTCTTGGACCATTCCAGGACAGAACGAGCTTGGCATGAGGCAGCTTGGCTCCTGGGGCCACACGTGCAGGACCATGGGAGCGTGCTGCTAGGGGCTGCTCCTGCCAGAGGGTCCCTTGCTCCTGGTGCACGGCTTTCTGGCCAGCCTGTGCCCAGCGCTGCCACCTTGGGAGCGGAGCTCCTTACTCCTTACACAAAGGGATTTCCCAGCCGCCTGATGAAAAGAGTATTTCCCGTTTCCTCACTCCTGAATCTGCTGACAGCATCTCTTAGTGAGTGATGGATATTGGAGATGATTTATAGATCTTTGTTACACAAATGCCTCCACATTCTTCCCCATCCTCTCACAGCAACCATTAGTCACTTTTCCTGTTGGAAAAGCAAGAGATTCAACCTGGGAGCGACCCAAAGGACACGCATCAAGAGCAGCATCTTTCCTGCATGGGCTTTATTCACTGTAAATGTCCCATGGGGACACAGACAAGGGAAGCTTCGTTGTCATTGTGGTGGTGTCCTGCACCCACCCAGGTCTCTGTGCCGCTGCTTCCACACGTCTGCCAGGAAGCCAAAAGGTTGGCAAAAAAAAAAAGCAGCATAAATCAGGCAGATTGGGGCTGCGGGGAGGATGGCGTTTATGCAATTTTTCATCTCAAAGTTTGTAATTAAAGCAGTGATTGTTACTGGAGGAGTGGCCATTGCCTGTATCTCCTAGAGCTCTTGGATTTCAGCAGTGTAAACGTTTAGCCCTTGAGACTCTTATTGCACAAAGTAGTTTTTGAAACGCTGTTGTTGCCTAATTGGATTTCTGTTTGTTTTACTTCAAGAACACCAGGAAAAATATCTGTATTGTTTGATCTGATACAGAGTACTACGAGACTTACCACTACCATTGGGTCTCACAGTCTATCATGATGAATAAATACGTGAATTAAATAAATTCTGATCTTAATCTATGCAAAGTTTCTTGATTGCCCTGAGCAGCTAAGCCAGTTGCTGGGTTGCTCCTGTTGTTTCCTCGAGCATTTCTTGCTTCAAGCTCAGTTGTGAGGCCGGATTGTATCAGTGGAAATGAAGGATTGAACAAATTAAGAGGGCACATTCCTGACTTTAATTTGGGTGAAACTGGGACCGCCAGCTGGCTTCATGAGATGCATGCAAAAACGTTCTGTCGGCGTGAGTCTTAAAATTGGTGGGGGGGGGGTGTGCAGGATGGAGCCTGAAATAATTTTTAAGAGGATAGGTTTGAATCAAATCAAGAGAGAATGTTCCTCCACTTTCAGAGGGAAAAGGCAGAGCCACTCATTGCAGCTCACAAAGGGAATTCTCAGTCATTGCAGGAGGAGAATATGATCCAGGCAATGAGATGTGCTAATAAGCTGCTATATTGCATCCTCAGAAATATCTAAGACTGGCCAACGATACTGTAAATCACAGAAGCAGAGACAAACAAAAGCTTTTGCCCTCTTATTCAGCAGAGCTTTTTCTTAAAACCAGCTGAAGCAAGCAGCACAATCGGCTGCCATCGGAGACACATGCACAGCCAAAGTGCTGCCATCAGCCTCTACAGATGTGGGAGGGTTTTATGGTTCATATGCTGGATTCCCTGTTTCTCACTTGTTAAAATGTCATGAAGATGCTGGAGATATGGAAAGAAGGGAAGGGAAAGAAAGGGAAGGGAAGGGGAAGGGGGAAGGAAAGGGGAAGGGGAAAGGGAAAGGGAAGGGGAAGGGCGCATCAGTAAGCTGCTGCCATGCCACTGCAGTTATGGGGCCAGGCAGGGTGCGGGCGGGGAGCACCCACAGCACACAGCCAGCCCCGGAGCGCTACCCTCCGTCCTCGGGCGGCCGGGACGGCCGTGCCCGCTCGGGGTGTCATCTCCCGGTGTGCCGGGCCCGGTGCGGCCTAGAGCGGGGCGCGCCCCGGCGAAGCCTAACTAGGCGGTTGCCATAGCAGCGCGGCGCCATGATACCGCCGCGAGGTTGGTTGCTATGACGCCCCTCCGGGCACGTGCCCTCCCCCCGCGCTCCCGGAAGTATCGGAAGTAGTATCGACTTCCGCTCGGTCGCCGCGGGGAGTGCTGGGGCCATGGAGGTGCACGAGTTGTTCCGGCGGTTAGGGGCCGGGGCTCGGTTCGACGTGCGGCGCTTCGGGCAAGACGCGCGGCGCTTCGGGGTGAGGTGCCGCCGGGGAAAGTGTCCGGGAGGGTGTAGGCCCCTTCCTCGGCGAGTTTCGGGAGCTGCTGGTCCCGTCCCATCCACTCGGCGGGGCCCCGGGCTTACCCGCGGCCCTGCGGTCCCGGTCGGGGAGGCGCTGGGGTCTCACCAGCCCGTTTGGTTGTTTTCTCTGCCCCAGGTCATAAAGGGGAGCAGCGGCGGCGTTTCGCCGGAGAGCCTCGACTTCTTCGGCTGCAAGGAAAGAGCCCCCCGGGGATCTGCCGGGGATGGCTTGGAGCTCGCAAGGGACGAAGAGGAGCTGAAGGGTGGCGAGGAGAAAGAGGATGGAGTGGAGAGGAACGGTGGAGAGACGGCAGGGAAGAGAAAAAGATCTGCGGAGAGCAGGGAAGGGAGAAAGAAAAAGACACGAGGTATTTGTATTGTTTCTCTATGTATGTGTGTCCCTGGCAGAATGCTCTGTTGAAGTTCGTTCTCTGGTTTCTTTCAGTTTGCTTTAAATCTGTGGGTATTGTAGGCCTTTTTAATGGGGGAAAAAACCCTCGGTTTCTGGATTCTTTTATGGCCTGTGTCAGATTGGGCCAAGATTTGATCTCAAGGCCTGGTCAGTGATCACCATACTTCTGGAGCCTTCATTAACCTTGGGGAGAATGAGAGAAAAATAGTTTTGAGGTGTTCTTTTTCTTTACTAAATAATTTTTGACTGTGTTTTACTACTTTACATATTACTAAAACTTTTTAAACTTCCTGTAACAGCAGCATCAATGCCAGAGCTGTCAGAAAGTAATGGAATAAAGTGGATGTCGTCTCTGGAAGCAAAATTTGAAGATACAAAAGACAAAAAACCAACCGCAGAAAAACTTGAACGCTTGAGAAGAGAAAAGGTGAGATCAGGGAATTGTAGCAGAGCAACAGATTCCTTGGTTTCTGTGGGTATTTATCTGAAAAATGAGGTTAGGGAGACTGAGGATGGGGAGATGAACCAGAAGATGAATCCTTACTTGTTTAGTTTTATACTATCAAAGAAAGAAACAAGGAGTTTGTCTTTTGCCTTTCAGATAAACCGCTTCAGAAATCAACACAGAATTAGTATTCAGGGAACAGATCTTCCTGACCCAATTGCCACGTTTGATCAACTTCAAAAGGAATACAAAATCCACCCTAAAATCATAGAGAATATTCGAGCTTCTGGCTTCCAGGTCCCAACACCAATCCAGATGCAGGCTATTCCTGTCATGCTTCATGTAAGTTTTCTGGTACTGCCTTTTGGTACAGAGAGTAGGGCAAAATTTGGGTCATGGCAGTGGTTAGTCACACAGCTTTAGAGCTAATATCAACTGCATCAGAGTTCAAAACTTCACCATTACAATGCTGTGTGTTTTGGGTTATTTTGTAGCATTAATACATGAATGTGATTCGGGGGTTTTTTTCTTGATCCTCCCCCCCAGTAAAATACAACACCCTTGTTTTGTTTTTCTTACAGGGTCGGGAGCTTCTAGCTTCGGCTCCTACTGGGTCTGGAAAAACACTGGCATTTTGTATTCCTCTCTTAGCACATCTGAAACAGCCTCGGAACAAAGGATTCAGAGCTCTGATCATATCACCTACACGAGAACTTGCCAGCCAGGTGAGTGTTTAGGGGAAAGGGGTTGTTGTTACATTGATGTACTTAGTTTTCACTCTGAATCAGTAAAACAGCAGCTCAGTAAACATATTTTTCCTTTATTACCCTCAGATACCAGAAAAAGTTAACTTGTCTTTTGTCTTTTATGAGAGAGCCACGTATCTGGTATCTCAGATTAGATTAGAGGCTCAAGATTCTTTGATCATATTTTAAAACTGCCCAGTGCTTAGGTCTTAATACCTGCCTTCGTACTAGCGATTGCTGCAAGAGTTTTATCTGTTTGTCCCAAACACGAAATTTCAATGAGTAACTTTCCTTTGAAGCTCTGTTATTAAACTGAAATAAAAATTGCAACCTTGGGCAGAGTTCCATTTTTATTCAAATAGGAGAAGGGGCTGGTGGGAGCTACATCGTTTGAGTCAAAACACGGAGTCAGACCTGTGAGAGCTTCCAAGTGAATGACACAGGCTAGAGAGGTGCCTTTTATTATGTTAAGAAAACTAAACAGCTTTCTTCTTAATCACTTTCGAAGTCAGGGTGGTGGTTGAAGCTGTGTCTTCAGGATTGCCTGAGGTTTTCCTGGTTAGAAAAGCTAATCAGCTCAGTTGTTGAAAGTTCAATCTCTGTCTCTTCCTGTTCAGACACATCGGGAGTTGGTGAAGTTGGCTGAGGGCACAGGCTTCAGAGTACATATGATCCACAAGGCAGCTGAAGCAGCGAAGAAGTTTGGGCCCAAGTCTTCTAAGAAATTTGGTAATTGCTTTAATTACTGAAGTGCTTCTTGGAATATTTTAAAAATGTCAGTGACCTGCCTCTTCTGGATCGCGTGGTTTCAAAGAGATCAGTTAATACCACTTCAGGCTGCAGTCTATTGCTCAACCCTAAGAAAACAGCTGGTGTGGAAGGAATAGGAAGCAAGCTTAATAGTTGGCCCTGTCAAATTGTACCTCTGGCAGTTCAAATTGGAACTTGGGTTCCTTGGGGCTCTGTTAGTCTGGTTTATTTTGTGTTGTCATTAATGTTTTGCCTCTCTTTTTTTTTCTTCTTCCTTTCTCCCCCCAGATATACTAGTTACCACTCCGAACAGGCTCATTTACTTGCTGAAACAAGATCCTCCAGCAATAGACTTGACAAGGTACCGAGAGTCTTTATCTAATCTGGTTTGCTACTAGCTTTGCTCCCATAGTCTTTGCATCTGCGATGGTCTGCTAGAACCTTTTTATTCTCCACAAGTGACTCTTGCTGAACAGAAAACCTCTCTGTTCCCAGTGTGGAGTGGCTGGTGGTGGATGAGTCAGACAAACTGTTTGAGGATGGGAAGTCGGGGTTCCGAGACCAGCTGGCCTCCATCTTCCTGGCATGCACGTCCCACCTGGTGAGAAGAGCCTTGTTCAGTGCAACCTTTGCACATGATGTAGAGGAGTGGTGTAAACTCAACCTTGACAGTGTTGTTCTGGTGTCCGTGGGAGCAAGGTAGGTGTGCAGTTACACTCTGACTCTTGTGGGATTTTTTCACTTTTCTGAGAATGTAATTTGCTTTCTTTGTGTCATCAGTCTGCTTGGGTTTATGCCTCTGTTCTTAGTCTTGGTACTGCAGGTCGGTTGTCTCCAGAAAGGACTCTATAGGTGTATTGGTCTTTCTCACATACTGGAGAAAGTACTTTACAAATAAACCTTAATCTTAGGAGTGTGTACTGGTGCAATAAGTTTGTCATGTAGTATTTCTCACTCACCAGGTAATACTCTGTGGGGTTTGTGTGTGTTTGTGTGTATCCCTAACTAAAGTCAGTAAGGGCAGCATGGATTTCTGGTTTCAGGAACTCTGCAGCAGACACAGTAGAACAAGAGTTGTTGTTTGTTGGATCCGAGACAGGAAAATTAACGGCAATGCGAGAGCTCGTTAAAAAGGTATTTTGGAGAGATTGAGTACATTCTACTTGCTACTGAACTGAACTCTGTGTTCTGTCAGAGACCTGTAATTTTCTAGTCAAAGATGTCTCTCTGACACATGTTAAACCATTGTCTAAATCTGCTGTACAAGAGAAAGCATATGTACCCTACCTCTGAAAACTGAGAGCATTCCCCATTCCTGGTTAAATATTTGAGTCTTGCTTTGGAGCAGTTTGTATTAACAGTCTGTTTGATTTAATGTGGTGGCGTGAGGGGGTTACTCACATTGGGTGGGAAGAAACCCCAGACTGTACATTTCTGTGGATTAGAATGCAGCTGCTTAAGTTGGGAACCATTCCACCAAGGCAGTGGAGGTGAACTTGCTTAGTTGTGACTCCTGAAGATTTGGGTAGTCAAACCAAGCAACACCCCATCCTCCAAGACATAAAATCCCGGGGCTGATTAAGTCTCTTTAGCAGCTCAGTGTCCCCAGCCAGTAATGGTCGAAAATGACTTGAGGCTCAGGCATGCTTGCTCTTTTGCAGGGTTTTGCTCCTCCAGTCCTTGTTTTTGTACAGTCCATTGAGAGGGCTAAAGAGCTTTTCCATGAACTTATTTATGAAGGCATCAACGTGGATGTCATCCATGCAGACAAAACTCAGCAGCAGGTAGGAACATGTAATTTCTTTTCAAGAAACTCTTTATGATACTTTTGATTTTGCCTTTTTTGGTAACTTTAGGTAGCTTTGACAGTAAATAACTGCAGGTTTTTGTTCAAAGGCTTAGCTTTATTTTTTAACATCATGAGAACTTTCAGGAAACAAGTTCACCTTTCTCAAATTGCTAATTAGGCTGTTTCTGATTACTGTAGTTGTTTTTTCTTTTCCTAGAGAGATAACGTAGTACACAGTTTCAGAGCTGGGAAGATCTGGGTGCTCATCTGCTCAGCCTTACTGGCTCGGGGGATTGACTTCAAAGGAGTGAATATGGTCATTAATTACGACTTGCCAACGAGTGCAGTGGAATACATCCACAGGATAGGTGAGTGAGTGTTCACAAATTGTGTTCTTTTTCTCATTTCCGAGATCTTTAATGTAGATGCTCTTGTTCGTGACCAAAAATCCTGAAACCAAGCCTCCTTGAGCCAGTTTACACCTGGGCTCAAAGTTAGAGTGTTAGATTTTGAAAGCCTTTTATGAAGCTTAAGTATTCAGACGATTCAGACATACCTGTGCTTTCATTTGATAGGAACAATCTTTGGGAATCAGCTGCTTGGTAGTATGCTTAGTATAAGAACACACATCAGGAGGCTGGGACTGTGAAGAGGAATAGAATAAAGGGAGAGACTGAAAGTAAAATCTGCTCTCTGGAAACTTTGTGTTTGACAGGTCGTACTGGAAGAGCAGGGCACAGAGGAAAAGCGGTCACCTTTTTTACAGAAGATGATAAACCTTTATTACGGAGGTAAATGGAAACATGACACAGTCCAGGTGTCTGTTGTGTTGTGTGTGCTGTATCCTGAGCCACGCAGTTGGGTGTGGTGCCACACGCCTTGGAAGCACAGTATTGCCCTGCTCTGGAAACCTCTCACTGCTGTAAAAACCTCTTATAGAGAGAGAACTCTGTATTGACACGGTGGAACTGCAAGATGGTACCACAGTATGGGAAAGACTGAGAATATCCCAGTTTTAAGGTTTTTTCTTTTGAAGCCCTTCTTGAAGGGAGCAACTCGTGTCATCTCACTTCTTTCCGTCTCGTTGCCAGCAGTGAGAGTGGGATGGCTGGGTAGCGCCATTCGGTGAAACTTAGTTATCCTGACTTGAGCCTCACTAAAGGGCAGGTTCAAGTCTTCAAAACTACCTTTGCTCTTGCTCTGGTTTTCCTGAATCATTTGTCACACAGAAAGTATGACTACCTCATGCTGTGCTTTAGGGGTTTTTAATCCAGTTCTTTAACTTCCTTGTGTGCAAAATTACTTGGTCTGATTCTCTGGTTTGGCTTGCTGCTTTTTCTTCATCTCCTTGAGGACTGTACTCACCTAAGAGTTTTCAGCTTGTTTAAGCTATCCAAATGGAGTCATTAGTTTCATTTAAGCCTCTTGCCTCTTTGTTTCTTCTTCGCCATGCTTCAAAGTTGCTCTTGTGTCTTTATTTCTTGTTTTACAACCCCCTCTCCCCCCAAAATGAGAAGAAAACAGCCCATTGTTAGGGATTGCTATTTCCAGAGATGATGCTTCTCTGTTGTCCAACCACTCACTGCCAGAGTTAATCTTTCCTCTCCTCTCCAGCATAGCCAATGTGATTCAGCGAGCTGGCTGTCCTGTGCCAGACTACATTAAAGACTTTCCCAGACTGCAAAGGTATGTTCATTTGAATAGCTCACCACTTTGTTTCTCATTTTAAAAGTCTGCATGAGTGGTGCTGGGTGTTTAAGGGTTACAGAAGATATAGTTAATTAAGATATAGTTAATTAGTGCTTCTTTTGGCTATGAGCCAGCAGTGTGCACTGGTGGCTAAGAGAGCCAATGGGATCCTGGGATGCATCAGGAAGAGTGTGTCCAGCAGGTCTAAGGAGGTGATCCTCCCCCTCTACTCTGCCTTGGTCAGGCCCCACCTGGAATACTGTGTCCAGTTCTGGGCTCCCTGGTATGAAAAAGACAGGGACCTCCTGGAGAGAGTCCAGAGAAGGGCTACAAAGATGATTAGGGGCCTGGAACAGCTCCTGTATGAGGATAGGCTGAATGAGCTGGGACTGTTTAGTCTGGAGAAAAGACTTAGGGGGGACCTAATTAGTGTTTATAAATATCTTAGGCATGGGATGTAGGGAGAATTGGCCAGCCCCTTTTCAGTGGTCTGTGGGGACAGGACAAGGGGCAGTGGCTGCAAGTTAGAGCATAGGAAGTTCCGCACCAACATGCGCAGAACTTTTACACAGTGAGGGTGACAGAGCACTGGAACAGGCTGCCCAGGGAGGTGGTGGAGTCTCCTTCTCTGGAGATACTCAAGTCTCGTCTGGACGCCTATCTATGTAATATGAGATAGGGAGCCTGCTTTGGCAGGGGGGGTGGACCCGATGATCTCGCGAGGTCCCTTCCAACCCCTATGATTCTGTGATAACTTCTTGATTCTAACTGGAAAAAAAACTGTATTTGACTTATAGTAAAATGAAGTTTGAATGTCTTGGAGATACATGGCTGGAATAAACACCACTGAAAATATATTCAGACCCATAAATCTCTAACAACCAGTAAAAGTTTTTTTATCTGTTTTGTTTACTTTGGATATTACTTTTTGCCCTTTAAACTAATTTAATCCTTCACTAAATGTTATTCTCAGCAAACAGAAGAAGAAATTCATTAAGAAACCACTAACAAGAGAATCCATTCGTACCACCCCTGAGTGCTTCTTAAAAAAGGCCAAAAGAAAAACGTAAGTAGGCTTTTCTCAAGAGGAAGCAAGCAATGGTGTTTATCCAGAGAAAGCCCAGCAAGCTTCCTCCAAAATAACCTATAACTTTTTGGGATGGATCATAATGATTTTAGTGATGATGAAGTTTTGGTGTCAGTCTCTGCTGGAAGTTGGAATAATGCCCTCAGTTTACTGTGCATGGTGCCACGTACCAGGGGATAGCAAGCTGAGTTTAAACCGCTGTCCTTAAAGCCAGACATCACCACGGCTGTCATTTGACAGAACCCATCTGCTTCCTTTCTGGTGAAGGACTGGCTTTGACTTTAATGCACTGAGTATTAATGCAAGAAGCAGTAAGTCACAGAAAACTGGTGTGTAGCGGTTTGGCATAGTGCAAGTGGTCATAAAGAACACTGCTACCATTGCTTTGGAGTGGTGTTACCAAGGCATTCATGTTCAGCTGTACTTGATGTGAGGGCATAGCATCATAAGTATATGTAGTGTAGTATATGTGTAGTGTAGTCTAGATGGCTCTTAGAACTCAGCAAGGTAATCATGGAGGAGGAGGAAGTCTGTTTTTTTTCCATAGCAAGGGGCTTACTTGTGAAAGCCTCACACTAACTAAGGAGAAGATAAAGAGCAAGAATTCGAGGGTGGAAGGGTATCCATCACAGATATGTCACTTATCCCTTCGTTAAAAAAAATGGCTGACAAAGGACTCGAATTACGTCCACAGACCTCCTTCCTAGAGGAAGACAGATAGTTAACAAGGACATAAATTAGCTCAAACTGATAAGAACACTGGAAGCTTGCAAGACCCTCACATTAAGGATCTGTGCAAGAACTGATAAGCTAATTAACACGTGAAGCAAGAGTAGGCGGGTTTAGGTAATAATTATGTATAGGTGTTAATAGAATATTAATGCTTTACTCTATAAATGTGGGGTTGGTTCGCACGTTTTTGTGGCAGAGCGATCCCCCGTGCACCTGCGCACAATAAACATACCTACTTCATAACTTCCGAGTTACAGAGTCCATTTCTGTACATCAGTACTAATATGTTGTAAAACAATGCGTGTCTGTGTCGCTGCTATATACTTCATCTGTTTTCTAAGATAAATTGTTTTGTTGTCTTGGTCTCCTTTGTTTCTTGTAGGAAAGCCACAAAGGAAAATAGTAAGGACAAAAAGAAAGTCAAAGAAGATAAAAATGGCAGTAAATTGCAGACCAGCTGAGTAGCGACAGACCACATGTGAGCTGAGGCTGACCCCTCTGTCCACATGGAAGAACAGAAGAACGACAATAATGGCAAAGGGGAAGGGGAGAGTAATTGTTACATTTCCTTCTGCATGAAGGATGGATGTTCGCATGCAAGAAACCCTCTGCTGCAATACCAGTAGAGGCTTCCTGAATGCTTCTTGTAGAAGCTGAAGAGTGCTCTTGCAATAAATGCCTTATGTTTCTGAACAGTACTTCAAAGATAGCATTTGTCTGTGTTATTCTCACACAGTTTGGTATTACTTAGAAATGTTGTGTTCAGATCATCCCTAAGATGTTTGTCAGACTTCCAGAAGATTCAGTGTTTGAAAACACACACTGTTAATGCTTGATAAATGCAGCTGTCGGAAGATTTCCCTGGACACTAAAAAATTGTATTGTACTTGAAAGTAAAGCCTTGCTGCTCCTTTTTTACTTCTGTAAAAGCAAATAGAAATTACTAATTCTTCACATGTATGTAAACCCCAGTTTTATATCCATACTTAAATATGAAATATTATAACACAGGCCTACAGCCTTGCTGGAACAGATCTGCAGGCTTATTCCTTACCCATTATGCATCTTCTGCCTCCCCAGGTATGTTCTCATGTCAGAATTCCAGTACTGCAGGAATGGCTTTTCCTTTGCACCTGTAATGCTGCTTTAAGCAAGTGCATGTGTAAGGAATGCCACCTTCTTACTTTGTCAAGGGAAATGGGTTCGAGGTGCATCTCTCTATTACATCAGAGCACTATTAATTGCTCTGCCTAAGTGACAACTGTGAAGTTGTGTAAGAAACTCAGGAAGATTCCTTACGTCCTGGCTTCTTCCTGAACTAGACTAAGCCTAGTTTTGCTTTGTTAGCAGAATTCCATCCTCTATTTAGTTTATAGAGGAAAGCATGTCTTCATTTTCACATCTATGAATGAATTTGCCTGTATGTTTTATTAATAAAAGTGCAGTTGTACATTCTGATAAATACCCAGGTGCCTGTTGCAAGATACCGATGACAGATCCAACATGGATTATGTTTAGCAATGAGTGAGAAATTGCCAATAGTAACCTTTTAAAGGCACTGGTGCTACCCAGAATAGCTGTGCTTAGTCTGGAGCTGGGAGAGAAAACAGCTTTTGATCGTGAGCATTTTTGTCTTGCATAGTAGCCTGCAGTCTTACTTCTGCTGAAAGGCAATGCTGCGGTTCTCTTTCAGAGAGACTTTGTTTTAAAATGAGAACTTAAATTTTCACTCTTCCACAAGCTGGGCTTGATGTTAATGTGGTTTTGGACATGAATCAGCTTATCCAGGACGGTAGCATTAGCTTTCCTCAGGATTTACTCTACTGTGAAATGCTGAAAATCTATCTGAACACGCTTCCTGCCCCAGGGTGAGGAACATCAGATCTTCCCTGCTTGGTGGTGGATTTTAACGAGCCTTTGCCTCCCTCCCACGCAGAGGGGCTGCTTCTGTGCGACCCCCCGACTGAGTGGTGGTGCACTGTACCTGTGCCTCATCGGGAGCGCTTGTTTTGCAATACCGCTGAGGCGTTTGGCAGGTACAATTACCAGGTAATAAAGCACCGTTTCCAGCGCAGGGGCACGTTCAGCCACGGGGAGAGCCGAGGTCCGCGGCCCGGGTGGGTGGGCGG
>VZTU01030978.1:32516-90032 GCA_013400835.1 Zapornia atra | reverse complement strand
AGCGAGGATGCGAGGCCGCAGAAGAGGGGTGAGGTGGTGAAGGGGGGCCGTGGAGAGGAGGGGGCGGATGAGGTAGGGACGGAGGGCCGTGCGGGCGGAGGCGAATAGCCGGGGGCGGGGTGGCTGGTGGGTGAGGAGGCGGCAGGGGCGAGGGGAACGCTTGTGCGGGGCAGGCTTGGCGGGCCGCGGGGGCAGAGACGTCAGGGGCCAGGCGGGGGCTGAGGTGGGGGACGTGGGGGCCCGGGCGGGGCCTGGGGGGGGCTGCACGGTGGCTCTGGGGCTTGCTGGCTTTCGGGAGCCCCGCCAGCCTTATCCCCAGCTCCTTGTAGCCCACTTGCCACTTGGCTCTGCAGCCGCAATCTCGGACGCTGGGACGGGAAGGGGTTTCGGCGTTCCGCCGCCCCTGCTGGGGTGCCGATAAACGTTGCTTATCGTTCCCGGGCAGGTCTGTAGCTCTGCGTTGCGGAGCCTCTGATTGCCTACGGCTGCTGCTGCCGGGGTTCCCAGCTCCCCTCGTCCCACAGAGGTGCCTCAGCCGAGGGGAGCACTGGGCGCTGGTGTTGGGGGGGAGAAACAAGGTAAATGGCGTGTGGGAACATGTTACTGTGGTTTTGGAGAGGTTAGGAAGCTCTGCTTTGCTACCTTTGAAGACTTGCTAAGTTTTGGTGTTTTTAACGTGTGCTTTTCCATGCTGTTTGTCTGTGGTCCTTCCAGGGAGGCTGGATAAATTTGGAGTGTGACAATGGGAATTGAAGTTCATTGAGTCACCTTGGATAGGGGAAGCATATGGCTTTGTCAGTGTTACTGGGAACGTGAGGTGCCCATGCTGGGGTGACTTCACCCGTGGGGCCTGGGTGCTGCTCTGTGCAGGGGAAGAGGCATCCGAGGGTCTGGAACACTTGGGAAGAGCAAAGCTGAAGGATGTGTGCTCTGGAGGGGTGGGAGGCTGCTGCATCCCTGCCTGTATGAATCCAAAGCAGCTCTTGTAAAGGCCTGACCTCTTAGAGTGATGCTGTCCGCTCAGCAGTTGAATGGGAAAGCAACAGAAATACTGTCAGAGGACTACGGGTTTTAAAAAATAAAAGGGTTTAAATCATTGTTAGTGTTTGGTTCCTTTGAGAGTGAAGTCCAGAAGTGGAGAAGGGTTTCTGTTCCCTGTCTGTGTGGGTTCTTTGCCTTGTTTCACTTGATTTTTTTGTGAATTTCTGCTGCTGAGGGACATTATGACAGTCTGTATTGATTTAGGAGTTAAGGGGTTTAAAAAGCTACTTGTGTACAGGAAAATATCATATGCAGTTTGGAGGTTTTCTACTGAAGTGTGAACAGAGAAAAGGAGTCACTTCTCCCTGCGCTCCTGCACTTTGACTGAAGCTGTTGGTTGGTTTGTTTGCTTTTGTTTGTTGGGGTTTTTTTACGCTATGTACTTAACATACACATCTGCTAGGAATTTACAGATTGATATTGCAACTTTAAGAGTCCCATTGCAGGGTAATTGCTTTGCTTTGCTTTCCTCCTATTTATTTTGTGCAGCATTTTGCCAATATTACACTTACTTTGGGTAACACGGTAAGAATTAAGGCTAGTTGCACGGACCTAGGTGGTGAAGTGCTTCTGCAGGAGCATTTAAACCACTGTGGAGACAAGGAGTAAGAAGCTGTGTTCAAAAGTGTGCTTCATAATGGTCAACTGACCCAAGTATCTTAAACATCTGGGCTCATAGAAGTTTCTGTTGTCTGGAAAGCATGTTTGGTCATTTTAGAGCATAGTCAGCTGGCCAGAAATGTTCTTGTGTGTACATTGATTCTTACAGCAGCTTCATCTGTCATGCTCATCCTTTTGTTTTGTTTTGTTCTTTAAAAAATAAAAGGGAGACCGTTCTAATTATTGTCTGTTTATTCTTAATTCTCTTGTCAGCGTTGCTATTTCAAGATAGCTGGAATGAAAATGTTTCCTTTATCCTTCTATCACGATATGGTTATCAATTCTGATGGTGCTTCAGTTAATCTGGGAAACGACTGTGCCTCCGCTCACTTTCTCAGCAGTGAGATCCAGCCGCTTTAACTAGACACGTGTAGGCATTTCTTGAGCATCTCCATTAAGGAGTTTAGAAAGACAGCTCCTGTTGCTTGAATCAAGAAGTGGATGCAGTTCGTGTATGTCCATGTGTGGCTGATGTCAGCAGCTGCACGGCTCAACCTTGGAGTGAGGTCTGAGAGAAACCCGAGCCGCACGTACAAAGTACTCTGCTGCAGGAGCTTGCTTGGCTACTTTAAACTAGCTCTTCTTCCAGTGCCCTCTAATTAGCTGCAGGGTTTTTGTTGATTGTTTTGGGTTATTTTTTTTCCAACAGACTTATAAATAAATGAGGAGCTCTGTGGAAAGGGATAAATATTTAATAGTCTGGCCTCTACGTGCTTCCAAGGAGCAGTGGTACCTCGCTATGGCTGCTCAGTTTACATTCCGTTTGCTGATTTGGAAGAATTCTTGTTGACCGGATTCCCCTACAAGAAGGGAAAACATGAAGCTATGAGCACATCTCCATACCTGTCAGCTTTTCAAAAAGTATTTTTAATAATTCATGGTTCTGACAAAAGAAACTCAGAACAGTGTGTTTTTACAGCAGAAGTTCTACAAGTCTGAACTGAGACATGTTTGAAGGCGGTAGAGTGCCAAGGAGTGCACTGTCCCAATGGCCTCGTGGGCTGTTTCCATAGGTGAAACCCAGTTAATTCACTGGGCTTCAGCCTTTGAGTGGAGAAAACATTTGGACCTGGATGTGATGGAAGGCGTAGGCGTGTGTGAGTTGTAGGAGGAGATGGTGTGTAGTGGCCAGGGTAAAAAGAAGCAGCTTCGGTATTAAGAAGATTCTGAGTTTGAGGATGAAGTGAAGAGTAATATGGGTTGTCTTGGTGACCGTGTAACCTGCTGTCTGTACAGTGGGCAGGTGCAATTTGCTCCTGGATAAATGCATAATTTAAATTCCTTATTTTATCTTAGTACTCGTGTTACACAGCTCATATTTATAAACCAGGTAGGCTTTCAGCATTTCCTGCAGATTTTGAAAGCCAGCAGTCATTTATGATAGCATTTTCTCCTTTACTCCTAGGCAGTTTTCTTTTAAGCCTACCCTCGTGCTGAGGAATATTGAATAACTATGAGCATGTTTCTCTTTCATGGTGTTTGATGTAATAGCTGCCTGGGACACAGAGTGAGGCTCTTGTTTGGTGAATTACTGCTGATGTGGGTTTCTGAGAGTTGCTGGTAAATGAGACTTTTCAACTAGTTCCCTTTATTTTTTTGTTGTTGCTTGGCAGCACAGCACATACTTCTGTTGGAAAGTGAAGGCTAGTAATTTCCATCATGATTTCAGTTGGAATTTTAACAGTCCTTCTTCCAGGTGCACTTCGCCCTTGATACTTGAATGGGTGAATTTTCCAGGGTTCTGTTTTTCGTGTAGCTAGATGGAACTGAGAGAACAGAAACTCTGTTATGTTGTGACACTCAGTGTTGGAAGGTACAGGGGAGTGATGGGGTTTCATAGATAGTTTGTTTTTCTGCAGAAAGTTGTTACTAAGCAGCTGAGAACTATTGCCTGGTGCAGTTAAAGGTCTTGCTGAATCAGATACTTCTAAAGGAAGGAGATGCTTACTCATTCTGCGCTGCTTGAAGGCCTTGCCTACACTAACAAACTGACCTGCTACCAACCTGCGTAGGTGCCGAAACTCTCTTGTGGGTGATTTTGATGAGTCAAAGCTGTTTTAGTGCTGCTGTGGAGGATAAGATCTATTTCTTCCTAGCTTTGCAAGCCGTGACAGTGCTGATGGTGCTGGTGGGACTCTCCGGTGCTTTGGAGGGGTCTCTGGGGGGGTTGGTCTTTTCCCTGTGGTGGGGTTGGGTTCTTTGAGACACAGAGGAACGGATGAATGTGCTGAGCAGGAGGAGGGAAGCTTTGGGTGGTGTTGCTGACGTGCAAGCCGAGGAAACATTTTCATTCATTGATATTTGCACTCAAAGTATAGGCTTTCACTTGCTCTTTTCTCCTGCTGCAGCTTCATGTTTCCTGTCGCAGGTGGCTTAGGCCCCCCTCAAGGTATGTATGACCTTAACGTTTTAAGCACAAAGTTCTTTATTTTGTTTAGACCCATTAAACAACTTAAAATAGTTCTGCACTGATGCTCAGAAGCATGATCATTAATTGAACTCCGTAGCTGTTTTTCCCCTTGAATCCAATACTGGTGAGCTGACTCTTGCAACTCCATTTATAAAACTTTCTATGCAGAGTTGCAGAAGCAGTGCTACCAGAATGCTAGATTAAAGATCTAGGAAAACTGTATCACAGATTCTAACCTGAATTTGCCTTTAGGATTTTTGTGTTATTTTCAGCGTGGTATTTAACCTCTTCATGCTTCATCTGCCAGCTGTGTGTACCCATATTGTGTGGGTGTTGCAAGACCTGGTAAATATTTACAAAGCACAGCAAGACCCTGGGAGGGGAGTCATAACCTGTGTGGAAAGTATTAATACAATGGGGGAGACTCAGCCTTAAATTACCTTTGTTCCCATTCCTGTTTGTTTAATGGAAAATACAGAGAGAACTTGTAGGGAGAATGGAGATTTTTCTTATGAAAATCTCAGGATTTAGTTTACAGATTATTCCTGAGCGTGTTGCATTCCTCCCGGTGTACTTTTGTGAGTGCTGTTCAGTTTTGTGATGTTATAATTACCTCACAGTGTGCTGGTAACAAATACGTGTTAGTGTGTGTCTCCCAAGACAGCAAAATGTGAGATGTAGAAATACTGAAGCATAATCCACTTGGCTTTATTCAATAAATTAATATGTTCCAGCTTATTTGTCCAACCTTGTTGAAGTTTAGCTTCTACTGACAAATGCTGTAAGCATTGTAATATATGTAGTGAGCCAATTAACCTGCAAGCGAGTTATCCAGTCAGGTCACTGTGTGAAGTTGCATTGTGAAACACTGACTTTATTTCCCTAGATGTATTTTCTAAAGCTGCTAGTTTGGAAGTTTCCCCTTTCAAGAGAAATGATCAATTATCAGCACCAGTCAACCTCGTTAATTAAATCTCATTAATTGGAAATGACCCTTTCAAAAACTGTAAAGGAAGCCCGCAGAGGACCCTTAGGATGGTGGAGGAATTCATTAGCTAATCACATTTCTTCCCTTAGGCTGCCCAGTATCTAAACTAAGGAGATTCCATGGCTGCCTGCAGCCTTCTTACTTTTAAAAGGTCCAGCAAGATTGAGTGCTTTTTCCTTTCCTTTGCTGGTTTAGGTTGGTTTTATTTATTAAAAAAATAAAGCAAAGCATAAAACCTTTTAACACTCACTGGGAACTTACTTTGTTTGATGTTTCATTGCAGGGATGATTCCTATGCAGCAGCAAGGATTTCCAATGGTTCCTGTCATGCAGTCCAATATGCCAGGCATGATGGGAATGAATTATGGTTCTCAGATGCCTCCTGGAGCCATGGCCATGCAGGTGTGTGGCGGTGAAATGTGGACTGAAAGGAGATACCTCGGGCTTGTCTGGAATGGGACAGCTGATGCCATGGTCCTTTTGCAGCTGCAGTGGGTGTAAGAGGGTGGATCTGAGCTAGGAATTGAAGTGTGGGCATTAGTCTGTAGTGGGACATTGTACTTGGTGGTATTCTTTTTGAAGATATTTCTGATAATTGAAAGAATTTTCCAAGTTTTGTTGGCATCTGGATAGGGACGGTGGGGGAGTTCGGTGTGTGCTGCTCGCTGTTCTGGAGGGAAGTGAGGGTGTCATGCAAGGACAGTATGGGTAATGTTTAAAGTAACTCAGATGTTATAGCCCAGTCAAAGAGGTCAGAATCTGAACTTTGATTTCATTATACGTGCTATGACACCGAAGTGAGGTAAGAGAAGCATGGTCTCTGAGTAGGAAAGGAAACAAAAGCATCAGCACGATGCTGAAAAGCTGCCACATGCCACCTACTACAAAGTGTTGTTAGTAATAGTACTGAATTGTTAAGCAACCATCATTTGAACCTCCCACAACATACCCTTGCCATCTTTGGAATTTCGCTTCACGCTTTTTCTTCTTCTGCTCTGGTTTTATGTACTTACCCTGAAGGTGGCGTGTTGTGTAGCATTTTAAATGAGCCCTTTATAAGCTGATAAGAAGCAACTGTGTACACAGTCTGATTGGTCACGACCAATTCACTGAATTGTTTTATCCCTCTGTAACTCGGATGCTGGAGTTGAAAGAATTAAGTTTCCTGAGTGTAGGTGGCAATTCATAAACTCTCTTAAAATACCTGGTGCTAGGGAGGGAGGAATGTGCTCTGAGTTCTCACATGACTGCTTTTCCCATTTGTCCTACTTCCCAAGTTTCATTCTTTTTCTTGCTTAAAGTAACTTTGTTTTTAGCTCTGCTGTTGCTAATTGAGGAATAAGAATGAAATACGAGTGGCTAACATGTTTTCTTTCTCTTAATCTTTTGTTTTCTGTTTAGCACCATATGTGCTTATGTACAAATTTGTGCTTTGCTGAAATTTAATGTTTTGGCATGGTTTTTGTAGCCAAATCAAATGTATTGTGCCTTGCCATCTCCTTACACTCCCTTCCCTTCCCACTCCCACCTGGAGTGTTTTACATTAATTTTGTACAAGTTATAGTAGGATGATATTTTTATGAGAACTGGGCTAAAAATAATAAACACCTTTTTCTCTCTTCCTACGTGTTCTGATCCCAAAATACAAAATAAATGATAAGAAAAGCAAATTGTTTTCTGGCCCCTCCTATGTTAAACAAGCTTTGCTGCTGTAACTGTCCCAGACTATATTTCTTGGCAAATGTTTTGGATACAGATGCAATTTATCCAGACCAGTCTCCTCTTGGCTGTGGTCACACGCTGTCCCCTCCCTCAGTCCCCTGGATAAGTTATATTTGTGCTTTGCCAGTGTCTGTTGTTCCTTAGAAGTGTGCACCTCCAGCATGGAATTTAGAAATATCATTCAGTGACTTAGAATAGGAAATGAAAACCCCAAAGCCTGGTAGTAAAACTATGTGTAGGATGCCCGTAATGTTCATGCTCTTGAGGTAGGCTGCATGGATCTGAGGTCTTGATTTTTGTGTTTAACCAGAAGACAGTCCTGTCTCCTAAAATCCTTCAAGAACCATAACTCGTTACTGAGAGGGAAGAGTGCCATCTACTGCACAGCCACCGATTGGTTCTGTGCACTTGGTCTGCTCAGACACTGCTCTGGGTTGCACAATATCTGCCCAGGGTGCAGTTCAGCAGGGTGTAAGTGCCAGCATTTGGCTCTTTCAAAGAGGGGAAGAAATAATCTTGGTGTTGTATGGTTTTGTTACAGGGTGGCATGCCCCTAGGGCCAATGCCAGCGACTGGAATGCCTTACATGGGCCAGGCTTCTTTCTTGGGAATGCGCCCAGCAGCCCCGCAGTACACCCCTGACATGCAGAAGCAGTTCGCGGAGGAGCAACAGTAAGTGACACTCTACTGATCCTTGGGAAGTTCTTTTTAAGGGGAAGATGTAGACTGGAGGGGCAGTCCACACAGTAAAGATGGTTTCTCTAGAAAAAGTAGTCCATTAAAGCCTGCAGAATATTGCTGAGATCATTCCATCTCTGGAAGTTAGTAGTGGGTGTGGTACAGCTCTGAGGAGAAGCAGAAACATGTGCGCCAAGTCATTTGAATTTGAGGTGAGAAGTGGAAGAATCAAGCAGAAGCTGGACAGGAACATTACCTGATCTTAAAGGTCTTTTCCAACCTAAATGATTCTGATCCTGTTGTAATGAAAAAAATATTCTCAGGTTGGGTTTTTTAATCATTTTGCTCCAGGAAGAGGTTTGAACACCAGCAGAAATTCTTAGAAGAAGAAAGAAAACGGCGCCAGTTTGAAGAGCAGAAACAAAAGCTGAGACTGCTAAGCAGTGTGAAACCGAAGGTATGTCCTAAGCAGTAAGCAGGGTGTTTCTTTCTTCAGGGTTTGATTCTTTAATGGCTTTTATTGGGATGGGCTCCTTCAACAAGCAAGTACGTGGGGAACTTATATGAGACATCAGATTTCATCTTGAAAAGCATCTGGAATAGTCAGTCCTTTACAAACTCATGGTGTAATGTAAACAAAGTCTGGTGTTGAGAATGAAATCAGCTTTTGAAAAATAAACCAACCTGGTGTGTAACATTTGGGAACAGATTGAGTTTCTAGAATAGAGAATGTTTGGTTCCTTGTTTGTTAACTTTGTCTAAAACTTTGGACGCTTGCAGTGAGCTGTTACCTGCAGGAATACAGATAGCTGAGTAAGGTTTGTGTATTGTTCCTACGCATAAAGCTATGTCTAAAGGCTGAGAAATGCTACTATGGTGGAGTCTGCAAAATAAATGCTTTCTAAATTATTGTTGATACACTTTGGGAAGCTGGAGAAAGAGGGGTTTAATCTAACAGCAGCCATTGCAAATTTCTGTACTGGAGAAGTGGGGATATTGAAAGAAAACTGAGCTGTTCTTTGATTATTTTCTTTTTCCAAATGTGTTCTGTGGTGTTTCAGACAGGTGAAAAAAGCAGGGATGACGCTTTGGAAGCCATTAAAGGAAATTTAGATGGTTTTTCTAGAGACGCTAAAATGCACCCAACACCAGCATCGCATCCAAAAAAGCCAGGTTTGTCCTTTTTTCTCATCTTCCAATTGAAAATTAAACTTAATTTTTTCAATCTTCAGCAGGGGGAACAAATTCCAAGACACATTTTTATTTGTTAACACAAAGTAAGCGATTAACTGTCTTATGAAATAAAGTGTCACTTGAGCAGCTGTTTGCTTGGTCAGGTTATAAGGGTGAAATATTAGATACCTGTTTTTATTAGAAGACTCAAAATCTTTAAAAGAAATCTTAAAGTGAAATGTCCTGGAAATTGATAATGTATGTGTTCTTTTCTAGGCAAAGCATTAATTAATGTTTTGCAGTGTGCTTTTCAAGTGGAGGAGTGCTGTAAAAGTGCTAAGGATGATCAAAACATTGTGTAATGACGTAGTGTACAGCTTGCTTATGTGCCGTTGACCGTTGTGGGCATGGTCAACCTGAAGCCTTTTGTATTCTCAGTAATTACTACATTTGTAACAATTGCTACTAACAGTTGTAGTATAGTTTGGTTTGTATCTAGCCTGAAGCGAAGCCTTTCTAGTGAAGCTTTCTCCTGTGTAAAATCTTTATCTGTATTCTGGGTTTGCTCTTTGATAATTTTGAAGTTCCAGGTAGTTCCTGACAATTTTCTGTCATCTGTCCATTTGCCCATCCGGTGAAAATGTGTAACTATGCAAGGGATCAAACAGCAAATTGCTTCCAGGACTACACGTTTCTGAGATACCTCATGATATAATGTTGAGCTTTTGAGGATAAAACATTCCTTTTGAGGGAGAATGTACCCCCACCCCATGTGCATCCCTGTTATGTCCAGTTTGAAATATTAATTCTTTATTTGTTTTGACCCAGTCTGTTAAATAGAATACTTCCATAGCTGGTGCTAAGAATCAAGTTTCAATCAAAGTTTCCACATCATAAAAATCTGGGGAAGAAGATGCGTGGATGGAAGCGGCTGCTCGGTTTTACCTTATGTGTCTGCTATGCTGACAGTAACAACTGCACATCTCTGTCAAACAGTGCACCCACCTCTGCCTCCTCTCACCCATTTGCTATGTATACACACCCTGTACTCGCCTCCCTCCACCTATGAACCTTTTTCCTCATCACTTTGCATTGTGTGTTCATTCCATTTTACAGATCATCCCACATCATCCCATTCTGCTGTATCTGTTTCCCACTCTGCTTTTCTCGATGATGAAGAATTTAGTGACTTTATACAAGGGCCCGTTGAAATCCCCAAACTGGTGCCTCAACCCACCTCTCAGCCTTTTCAGCCTTTCCATTCTGCTGCGGAGGCTGGACAACTGCTTTCAGAAAAGGCTGTGGTCCAGCCTCCCCCTCCAGTCCAGGCTCCAGTGTTACCCATCCTGCAAGGTACAACTGGGCAGGTTCCTTATTTTCCTACCTCTGCATCTTCACCCAATATCCATAAAACAGGTAACTCTAAAGTATCTTTTCTTACATGTCCCCTTCTGTAGAGCTACACGAAGTCATTACTTATTTTGGTGGGCTTTTTTTCAGTCTGGCTGAAAGAATACTATATAGATAATTAAGTAGAAACCTGCTGACCCATGTGGAGAGAGGATTTAAGTCCCCTTCTTCTTTCCCTTAGAACTGTGCTGTAAAAGCAAGTCACGTGTGGGTCCAAAGATTAAATATGCATATGGCTGATCTTAAGTGAATTAACTCTTGTGTGCTAGCACCTTTGTAAGTGTGTGAGTAGAAAAAGATATGGTTGAGATGGAGATATAAAAATGTTATGCTAATGTGGAGCACTTGTGTGCTTCCTCTTGTGGAGGCTAAGTGGATGTTGATGAGATTAACGTGAAGAATTCTGCAGACGTAAGTAGATGTTGGATGCTCGTGCTACTGATGCCTAGGTGATCATGCAATGGTAATTCTGATACAGAAAAGAGTTTCAAGGATCCTTTCTACTTGTTGCTCTTTGTTGAATTTGTTGTGTATGCATGGTAAGTAAAGGGGCTACAGAAGTGTTCGGAGAGGGTGCTGCTGTTCTTCTGAGCTGGGATGGATACTCATCTTTTACTCATCAGTGGTACCAGTAATGCTTTTCCTTTGGAAGTGTGGACTTGGATCTGGGTGGCTAATAACAAAATGCAAATAATTCCTCCTGCTGTTTATTCAGGCTCTTCCTTGGAGGAGAAAGTCTTAGATAATGGCTCAAATGAATCTGAACAAGAGCAAACCAAACTTAAAACATCCGAAGTTGGGCACAAAGCCTCAGCTGCAAGCCAAGTTCATCCCAGTCTAGCCATCAGTGACTGGGATGTTGTAGGTGGACATGAAAGTGGTACCACTGCTGCAGAGGTGCACAAGGCTTCAGAACAAAACATAGCAGTTGAAGAGCGTGGTGAGCAAATGAATCATTTGACAGAATTTAAATCTATTAAGATACTTCCTGAACGCTAACACTGTACACTAATTCTAAGGCCAATCCTGCATCATTTTGCTCTGAATGCCTGCTTGAATAATATGTCAGTGCCTCCTGCTCCTTGCTAAAAGTATAACTGCTGTGATTTTTCCTCTGAACTTCTTCCACGTGAATTTGCTGCTGTAATCACTTTTAACGTGTTTGTTTAATCAGGTCTCCTGTTTTAAAAATATTCTGTTCTCTTTCTTGGGGGGAAAAAATTATGTACTCTCTAAGGATTTTAATTTAATTATTTAAGGAAACTTTATTAATAAAGATGGTCAATGTCATGGTGGATTTTCATCTTTTAACTCTGAGGGGATAAAAGCTTGTTAGGTTAAAACTCTTAGCTGGTTAATACTTGTTTCCCAGACAATTTGCTGCTCGCATGCATTATGTCTAAAACTGTCTGTGCTTTAGGGATCAAAATTTCAGTAGCTGGGCTAGGTGAAACTTCAAGCAAGCTTTAGTTCCAGTTTGGGTTTTATTAAAGCTGAGTATTGGCTGTTCAGTTTTGGTTTATTCCAATCAAAATAGATGCAGGATCTCTGGTGCGTCTTGATTACTGTTCTCATGTTGTGGACTTGAGGGTTACATGAAACATGGGCTCTGCTGTAGTCAAGTATGATAAAAATACATACAGTTCTTTGTGTAATCTCACTTTACTGGGGGCAAGAGGAGGTGGAGAAGGAGGAGAAAGCTCACAGACTGTAGATAGTGGAATCAGGCACTTTCTCAAGCAGTTATTTCTTTCTTAGAAGCACCATAACGTTTTATGAAACACGTGTACCTCTCATCAGTCTTTGGATATGTTGCTTTCAAGTGTTTTCTCCAATATATTAAAAAAAAATATTTGATGAAATGAAATAGTCTGAATGGACATTTTTAGTAAGTGGAGGGCTTTGTAATACACAGTAAATTGCTAAAAGTGGCTTAACTTGAAAGAATATACTGCGTGAAATAGGAGCTGTTCATTTAGCTTTGGTTCAGTCAGTTGAATTGTTTTCTACAAATGCAACATGATTTGATACATGGTTTAAAAAGAAAACCAAAGTGGGCTGGGGGAGAGATGGGAAACTACCCTTGTTAAAGACCACGGGACAGAATGAGTTTACAGCCAATGCATGAAGGTGGAGCTGGAAGTGATTATGGAGAACTTCAGATGTTAGGGGTGCTTTGAAGGCTGAGCTGAAATACACTGTGAGGAGCAGAAGTTGAAGTAGTCAAGTGATAATGCTGAGAAGTGGCAGGCCCTCAGTCACCTGGATGTGTTCCAAGTTTTGAGTCAGACTCCTATCTACCAACAAAATATAGGCAAGAATTCCTTTCCACTTCTCTCATTGTTTGGTATTTATTTTATCAGAGAGTCAAGGGTGAGAGGTGAGAATCAGTAGGATGCAGAAGTGTATGGAAGAGTGGTTAAAGCTGAAGAATAATGAGACTGGAGGAAATAGCAAATTTATTTTACTTGGCTGATGAAATGGAAGGAATTGCTTATATTAAAGTGTGCTTGGAGTTGTGGGGTGATTAGAAATTAGACTGCAGTCAGGAGAGAATCCATGTGGAAGATGAGGAGATGCAAGGACACTGGGAAAGACAGTGAAATCTGAAATTATCCTGTTGTGGGTTTTTTCTCAGAGCTCCATCAAAGATAAACATAAAATCTGCTCAGAGCTAGATAGGAAATAAAACTGTGAGACTGAGGGGAAGAGTCCCCACAGTGGAGAAGGAAATAAGCAATTTGCTTGGAGTAAAGTGTGGCAGATTGCATTATGAAAGCCTGTGGTAGTGGAGGTGGCTTTGATGTGTTCTGGATCTGAATAGGGAGCTTATAAGCAGGAGGGGATTCAACTTTTTAAAAGGGTAGATAATGGCAGGACAAGGGGGAATGGATTAAAACTAAAGGAAGGAAGGTTTAGATGAGATATTAGGGGGAAGTTTTTTACAGAAAGAGTGGTGAGGAGCTGGAACAGGCTGCCCAGAGAAGTAGTGGATGCCCCATCCCTGGAAGTGTTCAAGGCCAGGTTGGATGGGGCCCTGGGCAACCTTGTGTAGATCCAGTCCTGGAGGTTGGTGGCCTTGCCTGTGGCAGGGGGGTTGGAGCTCTATGATCCTTGGGGTCACTTCCCACCCCGACCATTCTATGATTCTATGATTCTATGAAGTTGAGGAGCAATGGGGCAGTGGGTAAGTTTTTGTGAGTGTGGGAAAAGATCTTGCTGAGGTTCAGTCTGATCAGCTGTGAATTTCCCTGCTAAGGATGTTCTGGTGGAAGGGTGTGGTTGTTATGGCAGGTGTGAATTTATTTGTTCCACACGGAACCCTAATAGCATATAATTGATGGGAAGGCTAAATTTGATACGGTACAGATCTGCTGCTATGGAATTTTGAGAGACAATGAGACTGGAGCTTCCTTACAACTCAAAATGAAGAGGGAGGCGAATGAGGCGCTCCTTATTTCATTATGTGTATAACTCTATTATTGCTGTTACTGCCAAGTCATTCTGGCTATGTTGAAATACGTATTCCTGCAGTACTTGTTTTTCCTCTGAGCACAGTGATTCGTACCCTAAACCTTTGCCTGAAACACTAAAAGATGCTGACCAACTGTGATCTAGTGAGTAAGATCTTACACTCTGGATGTGTATATCCTAATACGACTGTCTTTCCTTTTCCTCCTGAATGGAATACACTAGGAGTTGGAGTATTTCCTTCACAGGACCCGATTCAGCAAATGATGCCTCCTTGGATTTACAATGACAGCTTGGTCCCAGGTAAAAAAGAAAGTGGGCATTTAGCCAAGTGGGCAGTGTAAGGTGTGAGCATAAGTGTGCTGGCATTGCCACTTATCGATCGAAGCGTTATTCTTCAGTCGTTAAGGGAATCCTGTAGCTTTGATACGTTATGTATTTATGGCGGCTTTATCTGCATTTGAAGAAGTGTGGATTTTAGTCAAGCACATTAAATGTTTAATCTAGAATTTGTTATGACAGCAGATTATGCTAGTAGAGGTTGTGTTGGTGATAATACTGCTTTCATGGGTAGTCTGATTTCTGGCCTATCTTGTAATTAAGCAGGCTCATTTCTTAAGGCTATTCATCTTACATTCGCAAATAACATAGTAAATAGAAAATGAAATACTGTAGTAAATATTGATTTCACTGAGGTTTAAATACATAAAGCTATTGTAACTATCTTTTTATATTGATTATCCTGCAATTTCTTTAAAGAAACGTGTTTTGAAATGGATTGCTAGCTGTCTTTTATATAAAACACTGTCCTGTGTTAAACTTGTGTGTAAAGACCACCCAGTGATGCATTTAGGTTATTAATGTTTATAAATATCTTAAGTATGGGATGCAGGGGGAAATGGCCAGCCCCTTTTCTGTGGTCTGTGGAGACACGACTAGGGGCAATGGCTGCAAGTTAGAGCATAGGAAGTTCCACACCAACATGTGGAAGAACTTTTACACAGTGAGGGTGACAGAGCCCTGGGACAGTCTGCCCAGGGGGGTGTGGAGTCTCCATCTCTGGAGATATTCAAGACCCATCTGGATGCCGACCTGTGCAGTATGAGCTAGGGAGCCTGCTTTGGCAGGGGGATTGGACCCAATGATCTCTCAAGGTCCCTTCCAACCCCTATGATTCTATGAAACATGACGATGCAGTCCAGTGCCAGAATGTTCTTGCCTTACCTTATGCTTTGAGTGTTAATAGTTTGACATCATGTTGAGTTTGAGACAAGAGAGAAACACAATTATACATTTGTTTGAAAGCAGCAGTTGTCACTGTCTAATCCTGACTCCCTCTTAACAGAGTTGTATAAGAAGATTTTAGAAACCACTTTGACTCCTGCTGGAATAGATACAGCTAAACTCTATCCCATCCTGATGTCCTCTGGGCTGCCCAGGGAGACTCTTGGGCAGATATGGGCTTTAGCCAACCGTACCACCCCTGGGAAGCTCACCAAAGAAGAGCTCTATGCGGTCTTGGCCATGATAGCAGTAACTCAGGTATGACTAACACTTTGGAGAGTAGTGCCAAAAGGCAGTTCCCTTAGCTAATCTGCTGTAGGTTGCATGTTGGCACAAGTGGCTGGTGTGCCACGCCTATAGTAGAATACTACTTGTCTTGAAATCATCTTGTAAGTTTAGTGGGATTGTAATTTCATCCCCTGTGTTTACATTTTAGTTATTCCTTTCTGTCTTGTCAGCTGAAGATGGTTTTTGGATATAGCTACCAAATGCATTGTCTGTACGTTTCTGGTAGGAAATAGTGGCTGGTTTTCTCCTGTTGTATACGGATCTGCTCTCCTCAGGTTGTGTGGCTACTGTATCCCTTAGTCTGTGACCAGCTAGACTCACTACCGCTCTTGTGCACCAGCAGAGTGTTAATTTTAGGCTTCCATTCTTTGTCAGCATAGTGTCCTCTCATAGCGATTTATTTCCAGATACCAGGCTGTATGAACACCGAGGGGAGGGTTTGTTGACCAGTGAAGATGGAAGCTGAAGTGTGTGAGAGAGACAACGTAGCACATACCAGTTTCAATGTAGCTTGGCTTGCCAGTGCTGGGCAGGTTGGCTTCCATAAAAGCAAAGGAGAACGCTGTTGTTATCCTCTGCCCACCGAGGCAGTGTCATTGTCCCCTGGGGAACTCCAGCAGTCAGGGTGTTGCATGTGAGTCACACAGGCTCTGGATGGCATGTTTTGCTTTGGCACTTGAAGCCTCACCAGTACCCTGCTCTCGTGATTTCAGTAATACAAACTGGGGTGAGAAGGCAGGACACCTTTTTGTTGACGTGTATGTGTGTATATGGGGGTGTCTACTTTTCTGCCTTTGCAGAGAGGAATACCTGCAGTGAGTCCTGACGTGTTAAACCAGTTCCCAGCTGCCCCCGTTCCTACTTTAACTGGATTCCCAATGCCGCTGCCTGCCGCAGTGAGCCAGCAGCCTCTGATGCCCTCTGCACCGCCCGTCTCCATGCCTCTGAGCATTGGGCCGCCCGTCATGGGCATGAACATCACGGCACCAGCGGGAGGAGCTGCAACACAGCCTTCGGGAGGGTTCCTGCCACCCTTCCCACCCAGCCAGGTCAGCTCCACTCAGGTTAGCCTGCTTTTCTTGCCTGGCAGATCTCAGTTGTCCTGCAGAGAGAATTAGGCTAACTCTTTCACAGCTACGTGGTGGCAACAGACTTCCCAGTAAACAGCAAAAAGTGAAGCTGAGATCTAGCATGTGATGTCCGAAAACATGAAGTCACACCACTGAGGATGTGCTTTCGTTCCTTGCATTTCTTTCTGGTGTCATTAGAATAGGTATGAAAACATTCTTTGTTACAGACTAATTGCATTGAGAGGCTTTTACTTGTAGTTAGGATTTTGTAATGCACATAAAATGGGATTTTAGATAAATCCCACACACCTTGTGTGTGCTTTGAGTTGGATGAGGTGCAGGCAAAGCAGCAACACTCAGCATACTGATTTTTATGTGCTAACATTGAAAGTTTTTTCTCCATCTTTTGTTGGTTTTTCCCCCCTGAATTGCTTTCATGCTGTATGGCAATTTGAAAAACCAACAGAATAGCAATTTATATGTTGTTTGTAATTCAGGTAGTAAAACCAGAAGATGATGACTTCCAGGAGTTCCAAGATGCTTCAAAGTCTGGCTCACTCGATGACTCCTTCACTGATTTCCAAGAGGAAGTAGCTGGCTCCTCCAAAGCACCTAGTTCACAGCATCGGAGCAGGTAGTAGATCTTTTGATTTCCACCCCTCTGGTATTTTAGAACTCTTAAGAAATGAAATGTTTTCCTCTCCTGTGGGTAGCTGTCTAGTCTGTAATTTTCTTCTGTCACCTGACTTCTACTCTGACAGCTTCTTTTGAAGACTGTTATAACTACAATTAGGCTTTCGGAATCAAAAATGACATTTGATGTGCCATAGGTGGTTGGCCATTCTTTACCATTCTAGCCCTCATGCCGAGGTAAACTGCGTTGGTGAGGTACGGGGATAGGTTTTCAAGTGTTTATACTACTGCAGAGGCGATTGAAAGTTACTTCATACTGTGCATTCAGATGAAAATCTTACATAAAGCTGTTCAGAAAAAATACACCGGGCCAGGGGAGTTGAGCATTTGGTGCTGTGTGCTTCCATTAAAAGTATCACCCTGTGTTTGTCAGAGTGGATGGAAACCATTTGCAGACGTCAAGGGCTTTCTTCAGACCCTGAATGTGCCAAGAGAATGACATGGAACTCTTAAATGACTGTATTTCTCCCATGTCTCTGGCGCGTGCTTACACTTCTGGTCACTGTCTGTAAATCTCAACTGAAATCTTATTCAGACTCCAGTGGATTTGGCAGTTTGGCTTTTCATCTGGGACACTGTCAAAAGTGTAATTCCAGATCAGGTGATTTTTGTATCACAAAATAAGTGAGCGTGTTTGCTCCCTTTGAGACTTTGCAATTAATCTTTCAAAGTCCTGGGATTACAACTCTTCAGCATTGTTTCCTTTTACTGCACGCAGCAAACCTTTATGTACCTCCCAGGTGTGTAATTGTAGACATATGAATTTGCTGTGTGTTGAACTGACAACTCTTGGTTGCAAAGAGAATTTGCACTTTCCAGGTAAGCAGTCATTACCAGTTGCTTCCTCAGCAGTGACATCAGATGGGGATACTGAAACAAATTGCTCTGTTACACTGTGCCTAATGGTACCCTATGTAAGGAATTTAGCTTTGCTGATGGCAATCAATGCTGCGTGTACCCAAAGATGCTCTGTTTTAAGTATATCTGTATTTGTATCAGACATTATTTAGCAATTAAAGCTATTCTGTTACTGAAAGTTTTAGCAGAAACGTTTGTAAATTCCACGATGGGAGTAGGAGATCATTTAAAAAAAAAAAAAAAGAAAAAAGAAGAAATGGTGGTTTTCACTGCAGCACTTCTCTTTATTCATTTGTAAAAGCATTCAGTTTTGAGCAGAATGTCACAATGAGCCATAATCTAATTGCTTATGGAGCTTTACTTAAAAAAAGCCATCTGTAGAGTACAGATGATTAACCGTTACGTTTGCCCAGATTGCATATCTAATAGCCTGTTTTGCAGCGATGTGAAATTTAATTATATTACCATAAGCTATATATTTTTTTTTTTTGGCATAGTGCTGTCTGTCTGCAAGCATCACAGACCCTCCTTAGCATGTGTGTGCAAGTGCTAGGCCTGTATGTTGCTTGTAGGCTGCTGATAAGGAGATTTAAATGGCTCTGGAAAGATTCTTGCTTCAGGCCGAAGAATGCCATAGAAATTCATTCACGTTTTCAATGTGCATAGTATTGAACGACATAAACTGGAGGTAAAATGCATCATTCATATGTAAAGGATGTTGTTGTGTAGAGCTGCCAAGGTCTGATAAGGGGGTTTGTGCGGAGGGTGAGCAAAGCTCATGCTGGATGTCTTCTAAATCTTACAACTGTTGCTAACACGGTGTTAGGTGGTTATGGCAGTTTTACTATATAAAGTAGAGTGTGTTTATGTGCAAAAAGATTTGCTTGTGTAACTGTGGACTAACCCTTGTTTTGCTGATCAGATAGCTCCCTAAACTTGCAGATTTGCCCTGACAGAAACTCAGTGAAGCTTCCCTTCCTTTTGAACAGTGGTTCTGCTTTATTCTCTTAATTTTGCAATGTGTAATGAAATAGAATCCGAAGTAGATAGGCTGAAAATATGGAGCCTGCAAAATCTTGTGCAGTTTTAAAGCTTTACTACGTCTGGTTTTACTGGGGAGATTTGTCCTTGAGCTGCCCTGGGCAACGTGATAAATTAGCAGATTCCTGGTGTGTCTGTGTTTATTCTCTTCTGGACTAAGAATTCCTGTGGTGTAAAGTTGTGGAGTGTTTTGGTACAAATCAAAGTCAAGAAAGGTGAAAATTGACTTGCGGTCTGAAGAAATACAATTAGGCAAGATAAAGTGTGAATTCACTCGTCGGCTACTACCTGCTTATGTGGCCTTGTTCTTAATAGATACCGAAGTAGCTTACATCAGGTCCCTGATTTAGAGCAAGCTTAGGTTTAGTGATCAGAATTGTGTAGTCTTAATAAGAGGCTCCTTTAAATGAAACCTGGCAATGTTATGGACAAATTAAGGAACTTTGCTTTTTCTCTTCTGTTTTCAGTGTTCCTTCTTTACTCATGCCACTCCCAGGTAATAAGACCCTCTCATCAGCTGATAAGTATGCTGTGTTTAAAGGAATCGCAGCTGAGAAGCCCCCTGACAGTACAGCTGCTTTTGGAGGTAAAAGTTAAAATAAACAACCACTTTGAGCAATTTATTACAATGTGTCATATATCTTGCTTTTGACACTGATAACATTATAATAGTAGAAAAATCAGAGAAATGACAGCACTATAAAAATTACAGTATTAAATTTGTAATATCTTCATGTAAATTTATTTCTTTTCTCACATTTGCTAGATTGTGGAGACAAGTATAGTGCTTTCCGTGAATTAGAACAACCATCAGACAGCAAATACTTGGGTAAGCAGCATGCTTTTTGGTGTTTTAACATGCTGTCATGATTTTTCTTTTACTTTTTTTAGTGGTTCTGTATGAGCTGCAGAGTTTCCACTGCAACAATTCTAGAATAATTGTGCTTCTGCTCCTCTGAACGACTTAGTGGGAGCTATCCTGCAAACATCCTACAGTATGCTATTGGGAAAACCTGTAAATTGTGTTTCTAGAAGATCAGCATCTCTTTTGGATGCTTCTGAGTTTTTAATTTCAGAGTTTAAGTAAGGAATCCTGTATTCTTAGAAGAGAGAGTAAGACAGACAAAATGTCTTTCTGTTGTTAGGGCAGAATTTAAACTTTTCATGCGCTCAGGTCTAAAAATAAATTTGATGACTTTAGAATTGTGTTTAACTGATTTTGGTTGGGAAAAATGAAACCTAGCTGGCATCTGAGGTGCAACATCTGTGTCATTACAAGAGCAGAGTCTCCCTAAGCCTTTTCCAGAACCATCCATGTCTAACTCATTTGTGTGATATACATGGTAACCTCATCTTCTTAATCAGGTGGGGAGAAAATCTCAAACTCCACTAACTTTCATATATAATCAGTAGACAGATCAGAAGATAGACATATTGCTAACTTCACCTGACTTCCACAGGTTAAGTTTCATTATGAAAAAACAACTTTAGATTCCAGGATTGAACTCCTTACCATTAAAGATTTTTCAGAGACAAAATTATTTTCTTTAGTCACTGACTTTTTTGAAACTCCTGTAATGTTTTCTGAGGTTCTCCTGCTCAGTACCTCTCTGGGATTCAATGCCTGCAATGAAGTGATCTAACATTTGATCTCTTTCCGTACATGTTCTAAAATATAGAAACTACTGTATTTGACTGCTGTCCAGGTCTGACCACTCTTAACCCTTTCACCAGCTTACATTTCTAATGGAAAAGGTTGCAATTCCTCAGTAAGTTTAGTTTGCTGTGGTGTTTTAGTGTTGATCAATGAATGGCAGTTTCACAAATACTGTATTGTTGGGCGAAGTGAATCGATTTGGAGGGAGGGAGAATGGAAGACTATGTCAGGTATAGTCATGGTCCTTTCCCATTATAAAGAGTATTCTTAAATCTTGGTTAAACTACTTTAAAATATGGCACCGTGGTGGCTTGAGAATGAAATGTTAATGGTGTACTTCTAAATTAGAACCAAATCTGTTCATTGGGCACTCGTCTGAAAGTATGAATCAGTACTTTAAAGTTACAAGTAGTCTTAAGTACGTAAATGCTGGTGAATGGGTTAAACAACTCCATGTTTTTAATGTTCAAAAGAAATTGCTTTGTTTAAAAAAAAGTAATTATGTATGAACAGGAAGAAACTTATAAAAATGGTACACCAAAATATTTAATGTAGATTCAATGAGAACATGATTACCTAATGTTTAAGCTGATTTAAATTCTAATCCGTACGTAGCGCTATTTTACGTTCAGTATGCAGTTGGAGTAGAGGTCTGCACATCTTAGATTACTCATGCTGCCTTTCAGGAGAGAGTCTGTCTCCAAGCTTCTTAGTAAAAGTGGGACTGGCCTTAGCAGAAGCCGGAAGGTGCCCAAGTTATACTGCATGTACTGAAGTCCTGATCACTTATCCCTATTGTATGTCAGTGAACCTGACCGAAGGAAAACATGAGCTCGTAAAGGCATTCTAAAAGACCTTAGGATCACTGCCATGCATTCCTTTGTGTCTGGGGCTTTGTCTCATCCCCCATTGTGCCCAGTTGATAGACCAGTTGGCTGGCTGTCACCTTCCAGGTGAGCGGCTTACCAAAGTACCTTCAGCCACCTGGCCAGTCCACTAGGTCCCTACTGCGTTCCCCTCCCCGCTGCTTAGCAGGGTTGCTTTTTTCTCAGTCTTCTGCTGATGCCCCATGAAGAAACTGCATTTGGGCAATATTTGGGAGGGAGGGAGGTGGGGAGGGCTGTTTCTGTTGAAAGGTAAATGCTATATGGGTTTAAGTGATATTCAAGGCTGCGTTTCTTGCTTGGCAAACATGGGAAGGGTAAGGGGGAAAAAGAACTGAAGTGGAAGCCGAATGAGACAGTACTGTTCACCTTTGGAATCTCTTGGTGATGGTGTGTTTTGATACTAGCTTGGTGTAAAGGGAATTGAATATGACTTTGAGGCTATTTGAAAGACTTAGGCATTTTCTGGAATGAATATTGGAATCGCTGACCTTGAAACTTGTGTGGCTCATAGAAGTTGAGTTTGCAGTTCTATGTGCATCCTGAGCTCCTCATTTAAATAGTTTGCATAAAAGCTTCTGACATTGCATGAAGTAATTTGCTTGCTTGCATGGTGTGAGTATGATGTGTTTGTCGTCACTGCAGTGTCTTACTAATGTTTTTTCCCATTGTTTTAATTCTCAGGAGATAACCTTGGGGAATTCAAGCCTGCAGGAACCGATGATGGTTTCACAGATTTTAAAACCGCTGACAGTATCTCACCCTTAGAGCCACCAACAAAAGACAAAACTTTCCCCACATCCTTCCCTTCTCTGCCTGTTCAGTCAAAACAGCAAACACAAGCAAAGACCTCTTTGAATCTAGCAGACTTGGATCTCTTTTCCTCTACTGGAGAAAACAAGCAGCCATCCTTTCCACCTGCATTTAATACATCAAACCCGGGCTCCTTTCCTCCACCACCCCTTCCATCTACCAGTGCCCAACCAGCTCCCAGCAAAAGCTCAAGCTTAGCTGACGAGTTTGGAGAGTTCAACCTTTTTGGAGAGTTTTCTAATAGCACGTCAGTCAGCGGACAAGATGACTTTGCAGATTTTATGGCTTTCAACAATAGCAGTGGATTTTCAGAACAAAAACCAGATGACAAATACAGTGCACTTAAACTGGAGGCCGGCCCTGTTCCTCAGTCTGGCTCATCTTCTGGCACAGCGAAGAGTGGGCAGAGTTCTACCGCGGCCACTACGCCCACCAAATACGATATCTTCAAACAGCTTTCTCTGGAAGGTTCTGGAGCAGGCTTTGAGGAGGTGAAGGACAACACTCTTTCTTCAGCGAAGAGTGATGATGATTTTGCCAACTTCCACTCTAACAAGTTTTCTTCCACGTGCAACAGCGCGGATAAGTCCCTGGTGGACAAAGTGGCAGCTTTCAAGCAGGCCAAAGAAGACTCTGCTTCGGTGAAGTCTCTGGATCTCCCTTCTATCGGTGGCAGCAGCGTTGGCAAGGAGGATTCTGAAGATGCGTTGTCTGTTCAGTTTGACATGAAACTGGCTGATGTGGGAGGAGATCTTAAGCATGTCATGTCTGATAGCTCTTTGGATTTGCCAACAGTTAGTGGCCAGCATCCACCAGCAGCAGGTGAGGAACTGGTTAGATTGCTCTGGTAACGTAGGTGATGGTGATTTTGGTGTTCTTGTGTGCTAAATTACAGTATTATGCACTTGTCTTTCAGTAGGGAAAGACTTCAGATCTGTGCACCCGCTAGCCAACAGCCCCAGAGCAGGGCAGTGTTTGTTTTTTGTCTTAGAAGACTATAAATAGACTGAACAGTTTGAACTCCACGCCAGTTTATTTTTGAGATTTGCCAACAGCGTATTACTGGTACCTGTTAGCTACTGTCACTGGAGGGATTCGAGTGGAAAATTTTCAAACACAGTGTCGTTCCATTTATATTAGCAGATGAACGGCAGAGAGTCTCACTTTAATCTCCTGGTGTCACAAAGCATTTGTCTTGGGGACTTAACCCACTCTGCGCTTCTGAAAGGGTAGGCAGAACACTAATTTGTGCTGTTAATGAAAGGCTGTCTAATCAACACCACTAGCATATTCCCGTTGTGGTGGGGCTTCATCTGTGTAGCCAGTGTTTTGCAGGACCACGAGTGGGAGTGTTGCACACGCTTTTTAAGAGTTAAAACCCACATTGGAATAATTGTGCAAAGGTTCCTGTAAACTCTGGACTCATGATTGATAGTTTCTGGACCTAAATTTAAAACCACAGGACTTTTATCCTTACCAGGTTTTCACCTTCTTTAATTTCCCTTTATGAAAGAAGTCCTGAGAGAGTGACTTGACCATCTCTGATACAATCCCATATCACAAAACAAATTTCCCAAGTGTCCTGCTTTTTCTTTCTGTATGTACATAGGAAGATACAAAGTAGTTAAATGTTCTGTGGCCTTCAATAACACAGGAACCGTTACTGTGGTCTGGTGACAAGTATTATGCAGTCAGAGGCTTTTCTGAGCAGGGAGGAGCATACAAACTGTAAATGTAAAAGCTGTTACTGCAAGAATCAGTTATTTCCATACGAAATGTTTCTTCCATTTTTTGCAGGTAGGGGTAGAGAAAATACACAGTACTGTAATTTTGCATTATATGGTATTTTTAAGTAGGGGGAGAGAATTACGCTGACAACTTTGACATGGAAGATACTCTATGACAGGGTACAAAATATCAGGAATAATTTATTAGCAAAGACATTTAATTTTCATATTACTGCTTGGTAAAAATCCAAGTTGAGTGAGCTGTCAAAAACGTAGCACCTACAGTGTATTCTTGAATGTTTACTTTGGTTTTGAAAGCACTTTTTTCCTAATATTTTTCTAGCCTCTTTTGGTGGTAGCTTGACTTATGTAGCTCTTCTGCAGGATGTGAACTTCTGCCACAGAAATCGGTGATTAATAATTGCCATTTGTGGCAGGAGAGACTTTTCTGGCTTGTTTAAAGGGGTTAGCCGATCACGTGCTTGTTGCTAAACTTTTGAACTCCGAAGTATTAATTAGAAGCTATTTTTATTAAACTTAAACAAGTCTGTATTCTCCTATGGTGCCAAGCTAGATGTTTTTCCACAGGGAGAGTTTTGCTCCATTTAACTCTGTTTGGATCTCCTAGCAGAGCGATCTGTTACGAGTAACTTCTGTGCTCATGTGTTTTTTATGTGTGTTTGGTGCATTTCAAGCTATGAACTGACAACATTCGAGTCCTTTTTTTCATTTTTCTTTCCAGTTTACATAAAGTTATAAAGCAGATTTCTTTTTCCCTCTTAATTTTCTTTGATCTGTAAATCTAATGTCAAAAAGGGACAGTATCCCTTTGTCATCTTCACCGCTGAGAAATGGGAGACCAGTCGGGGGGGGAACAGCGTGTTTACAAGCACTGTGTAGCATCTCCAGTGAAACAGCAGCAGGACAGAGGTGCTGATAAATGATTTGACTTTTCTGGCATCCTGAAACAGAGGTCTTTTTATCCTTTGGCTAGTGAGATTTCACGTTGCATAGCTTCCAGGTATGAGCAGGTAGGTTGCTTACGCTGGGAATTAGAGAGAATTCATTGAGTTGCTTCCCGTACAACAGACTTTGGTCTCTGAGGGAAGAAAGGCTTTCAGCTTTGCTCTATCAAAGGGGATACTGTCTCTTTAAACTTTGCTATAATTCTTTGTGTGGAAGGTGGACTATACTAATGTTGCCTGATTTCTCTTGCATTTACTTCGTATAACCCTTTGAGCACTGGCTGCATGCTGTTAGTTTCAACCAGGCTTGCTTCTTTTAAACCAAATTTACGTTTCACTCCAAGATGAAGGCGTTTTAATTAGCGCCTCATCATGTTATATGAACTTAATTTGCTCTGTGTCCTGCCAAATGTTGCAGCGAGAGCGTACCCTCACCTGGGTATTCTCAAAGGGTTATCCATTTGCTGCACTTACAAATCTGTAAAGTACCTTTTTCTTTGGCATTATTGGAGATCTCTGTGTATTTTAATCAACTTCAGGTTTTTTGCTGCTTTTCTAATGTCTAATTTCAACTAAACATTTCCTGTGTGACTGTGCCTTCTCAGATCTGCTTTGATATCTCTTCTGCGAGTATTGACCTGCATGCTTTATTCTGGTAACGCCCTTACGAGCTCCTATGTATCCCTCTCTTTTGTGATCTGTAAGTCCTGCTGTGTTAATAAATATTATCTTGGCATATTTTGAAAATTTGGGGATGTGTGTGATTTGTTGCAAACCAGCGATGTGTGGCATCTCTTTCCTCAAAAGTACAAAGTTTAAAGTTATAGTATCCCCTTAGGCTGGCGGGTGCCTTTGTCTTGAGGAGCGGTGTGAGTGAGCTTCTCCTCTTCTGACCTTGCTCCCCTGTGTGCTTCTGAAACTACTCACCAGGCTAAATAATATTCTTCCAAAGAGTGGGTTTTGAGAGGGATTGAACCAAAGGAATGTGTGGATGGCAGGGTTGTTACATGAGTTGGTTCTGAGGGTACGGTGGTAGTTTGGACTTGTACAAATACTGTTTTCTCTGTGCCATAGTCTCCTTCTCCAGGATTTCCCTGCTGCCACCCAAGGTTATGACATGCCTTTGGAAAGGGGACCAACTGGGAAATGTGTTGCTATCTAGGCCTTTAGGAGCTGGAGCCCATTAAACAATATTCTGATATTTATTTAGCTAATCTAGAGAGAGTTAATCAGTGCCCACAAGAAAAAAGGGCCCTGCTTCCTTTTTCTGGGTGGGAAGTCCTGGCTTACTGCATACTGAACCTTTCAACCAGGAATGACAACTGCAACTGTGTCATGGAATTCCGGTACTTTGTATTCTTCCCAACCCTGGTCTGCTAACAGCCTGGGATTGACCTCAAATTAGCAGACAAGCTAAAAAGCTAAAAATAATTGAGATGTGGAATCATGTTAAAACATTAACACCAGCACAAACTAGGGTTCTGTAGTTTCTTGCTGCAAGAGCAAAGACCAGACCAGAAGCCCAAATATGTTTTGCCTCCTTTATGTCAATCCAAGAGACTTTAAAAGAAGAAACCTAACACAAAATCAAGCAGACTTACCCCAAAACAACCCCTCTCTCATTCTGGAGAACCCATAGGTTATGTCAAGCCCTAAAGCTCTTTAAACTGAAGGCTTGAGCACAAACCTGAGAGACTTGTGCAGGGCTTCCATTGTTAGGGTTTGCTTGGTTTATGCTCCCTCCTCCAGGTACGATGATGTTCATCACTCTGCTTCATCACGGTTTTGTCCAGTCTTGACAGTCAGATTCCCTCACTTGCTCTCAGTATAATTCTATAGATAGAAGAGCTTAGCAACACTTACAACCCCTTCCAAGCTGTGCCAAGGTGCTTGGAGACGTAGCCGCTGCCCTGGGCTTCTGCGGGGCTGGGCTGAACCGTCTGCCTTTGCAGTGCAGGCACAGTGGGCTTTATTCTGCTGTCAAATGGTGTCTTTCACTATAATTAAAAAATAATTAGCCAATTCTTTAATTCTGTTAGGTTTGAAGGCTTTTCTCTCCCTTTTTTCCCTTACCATCAGCATTCTTGATGGTTTCTGCCTTAGCAGGGCTAAGTGCTACCATCTTCATTGACAGTAAATAGGAGTAACTCACATATTATTAACGCTGTTCCAGACTTTGCTGGCTGAGAAATGGGCTTTGAATTTTTCTGGTTGCTGATGGGTGTCACACAGGCAGCAGCAGGGCCTATGAGCCTCTGTCTTCTTCCCCTGTCACCTCTGTCTTTACCGGGTGAAGCCTGGCGGGAAGCAGGCTGGAGGTGCTCCCTCTCACCGTCCCCTCTGGACTTCTTGTCCCAACTGTGATGATGTTCCCAGTGTAACAGCTCTGGCTTTGGTGCCCTGATACCCTTCATCTTAGGAACAGAGCTAGGTACCACCGGCAGCACCCAGACAGCCAAAAAATGACACAAGACTTATTTATTCATCAGAATTTAATACAAATGGAAATAGAAAAACTCCAAAGTCTCCTCAGTTAAAAAGGTTAAATATATTGCCATCTTCTCCATTGTCTTTTTCAGTTTTCTTTGGGATATCACTAAGGCTGTCAAGGGTTTTCCTCAAATGATTAAACTGTTGACGTTGAAGGCTCCAGCTTGTAAATTGCTTCCAGCCATAACTTAATCCTTGCTCGTCGAAATAAATTGTTATAGTTGGCTCAAAGGAAGGATGTCAAGTTTTTCTGTAGATGAGATAACGCTGAGAAACTGTGTTTTCACTGTATTTCATCCTGTCAGTGTTCTCCCGCACATTCCTTGGCACCTATTGCTCTGCCTCTCTCCAGCAGCCGCATGGCTCCTTGGATGGCTGTAGCTGTCCCTGGGCAATGATCAGGCAAGTTGGACTCTGGTTTTGTTAGGTCAAAATGGATGGGAAGTAAGGGGGTAAAGATTTGGAGCCTTTTGATTTGGAAGAACTACAAACCTGGGTTTGTTTCTGAACCTTTTGGAAGGTGCTAACACTGTGAAAATCACTTTTTCCATTCTTGGGCGCTGGAAGATATTTTAAAGGAAAAAACAAATGTGGCTGTGTGATACTTGAATGGATCTGACTTGGATTTTTACAGACACATGTGCCCCATCCCACTCTGCCCCCATCTTGTGTTTCATCTGTGTGTGTTTCCTGGTCTCACCAGTGCAAAGCTGCTGGTGCTTTAACTATGTTGGGAGTAAGAGCTTTTTGGGTTGTTACAACAAAGCTAAACTCAAATCTCATGTGTCACTGCATGCTACAGAACTGCTACTAAGGAGTGCTGGTTTATGGCGATGTATTTATTGATAGATCTCTTGTGGTAGGATTGTAGGATTCCTATCGTGTGATCAATTCAAGATCTGCCCTGCCTCGAGAAGGAATTTGCTGTCTGCTTTCCAAAAATGCCAAGTAAGAAATCACTTTTAACCTAACCAAAACCAATTACATATCCCCCAAATGAAGTATTTTCATGGGATTCTGAATGGATTTAGTCTTTGCTCTATTTTTTTTATAAACTGTGTTGCTTCTCATCAGTTTGGATTCTGCTCTTAGCAAATGTCCTCCAGGAGAAAGGCGTCTGCCTTTGCTAAGTGCGATGCTTAGTTAGAAGTAATTAATTTTTTTTCCACTTAATCATCTCTTGCTTTGAACAACAACAACAAAAAACCCCCATTACTGCTTCACAGGCATCTTTCTAAATTGTGAATTGCCGTACCAGCAGAGTGAAGCTTTTATTACATCAGAGGCGATAACAGCAACATTTTAACCAGAGCTTTTTTGTTCCTGAAACATCTCTGTGGCCTTTAAGAAAAAAGGCTGTTGGAAGAGCAGTTCTTAACACTGCTTAATAAAACAATCTTTTTCCAATAATAAAGATGCTCACATCACAGAGAGTTCTCTGGGGTCAACCAAGAAGTGCTTTTTCGCATGTAAACTGCTGCTTTGCTTATTAATCTGGTGGCAAGTTGCTCTGGTGCCTGTCGGGGGAAAAGCTCCTCTGTTCATTGTGTGGCAGATGCGCCAGGAGCTCGGAGGAGCCTTTAGTTTTGCTAGGACAAATGTTAGGAGTTTGCTTCCTCCGTTCAAAAACATCCAGCTTGAGGGAAACGATGCTGTGAACTGCGGTGTGTGGTACAGCAAAATGGTGTGGGGTTGCAATAGAGTAGAAATTCTTCTAAAACCTGGTTTGCCTTTTGCTGAGGACTGTTACACGTGCCTTCCTATTCTCTGTTCTCTCCAATAACTTGTTTTAGGGCTGCTTTAGCTGTAATCGCTTTGTCTCTGAACATGGCGTTTGTGATACAATACTCTGAGGAAATCTATTTGCCAGAGTAATTATCCAAATAACTAAAACATGCAGAACAGAACTATTGTGTTTTATCTCAGCTCTATACAGCTGCAGATGGGTTTCATGTCTGCACGAATTCACGTAGAGAACCTTGAATCTGAGTTTGTGAATAATTAAAATACCGTTCTGCCTCCCCTGCTGTGATATATTGATTGCAGGCAAAGCAGGGGGGTGTTCAAGATTCCCTCCGAAACCTGTCCCCGAGCCGGGATCAGATCAGGAGGATGCTGACCTGCTCCTTTAGGTTGTATTTTCAGTTCACACTCTCGCTGGTTATCAAAGAAATCATTCACAATAAACGGTGCAGATCTTCACGGTGGGGCCATCGCTCTTCATTTCCTGGTGAGCACCAAAACAACAGCGATGCTCAGATCTGTGCTGGCTTTTGGAGTCAACACAAATTGGAAAAAAAAAGAGGTTGCCTGGTAGGCTGGGGTGTTTTCAGGCACCCAGGATTAATTACAGTTGGTGAACATTTTGTAGGTTATTCTGGCGCTCTCTTTAATGCTAGCAAAGCTTTCATTTAAGATCTTTAAACAAAACCGTGTATTTGAGAGCACAAGGTGTGGTTTCTTGTGATAAATGACCAATCCTTTTTGCAAGGCAGCTCCTTTCCACATCAGAGCCTTCTTCCTATTCAGTTTTGCCATAGGCAGGCGATTCCATCCTGTCTGCTTACGTTTCCGTAACGTGCTCGCTCTACGGATGTAATATTCCAGTGGCACTCTGAAATCTTGCTGTCTGCACACAAGGTGCTCACGTTGGCTCCAGGAATGCTGGGGTGTGTAATGGGAGCAGCCACAGGAGCTGTCTCTGAGGAAGAGCTGATAGGTGACACACCACTCAAAGGGCCTTCTTGCTTTATCGTAGTCACCATTAACTGCTGGTATTAAGTTGTATATTTGCTGGACTTCTTAATTAGCTATGTATGTGGGTCATGCCTGGAAAGCAGCCTGGAACGTAGCGTGCTCTTCCCTTCTGATAAAATGAATAAACGAAGGCAGGAATGGTTTGTTAAACGTAATTCTCAGGCTGGTGTGGCCAGATTGAATGAAGAGGGCAGCTGGAAAGTGAATTTGTTCCCACCCTGGCAGCAGTAATGCTGGTGCTGTGTGCCAGCCAGCAACAACCATGATGTTTATCGGAAGAGTTCCAGCTAAAACAATGCTCAGAGAATGTATTTTCTGGTTTTTGGGTTTGCTGTACCTTGAGCCCGTTTGACCCTGGGCACTGAGCAGTAGCTGAATGTCTAATCCGAGCTGACAGTTGTTAATGCTGGAAAACAAATGCCAAATGTAGGATAGTAGGGCTTGCTTGGGTTTTGTGTTTGGTTTTTTTAATAAGGCTTTAATGAAAACTACCCAGCCCCTGGCTCTCTGTGCCTTCACTATGGATCAATCTCAGTCTAAATGTGAAAAATCAGTTGAACGAGTAGCAGACAAAGCCCAGCAGACCCCGGTCACTGTGCAGGCTCCTTTGCTGGCTTTCACGTAAGCAACCAGGCATTATCTCATATCTGCTTATGGCAGTGAGAAGAACCTGTTGGCCTGTAGAATTGCCAGGTGAGTAGAAATGTTTGGAGCTTTCTGCAAAATAATTGAATTTGCTCTATACTTAACTGGTTTGTAAAAGCTGTAAAATCCATCTTCAATATTTGCATCATTCCTGGGACCTGTAAGTTTGAGGAGTGGGCTGTTCGGCGCTGTGGGAGCTGCAATAAACTTAAACAGGATTTCTACTTTTTAAAGATTCTTGCAGCATGTTTTTACACATTATTGGTATGAAAGCATGCATATAAAATCAAAGTATGTCAATGCTTTATTGCAGGGAATGGAAAAGTTAGCCCAGTCTTCTGCATGGTCGATTTTGATAAGATGCAATAATGTGATAAGATGTTTGAGTTGCTAATGTTTACATTCTGATTGTGGATTCTGCTGCCAGCATCAGAAACCCAAACTGGTGATCTGTGCAGTCTGTACTGCCTAGAAACATTTAGTCTTTTTTTCCTAGTGTTTCTTCACTACCCACAGTGGGATAGTGCCTTTCAGCTTAAAATGTAAGACAATATTCAAAGGTCAAGGCTTAGGTTTATTAAACTGAGAAGTCTTTGTATTAAACACCTAGGTATTTTTCAGATTATTTTAGTTTAAACCTCGTTGCAGCACCAATTCACTGTGTTTGTTCTTGCAGCTTTTTAAGACTCTGATCAAGTTGTTTTTACGCAGCATTGAGAGATTAACGTTTGAACTTCAGCTTCTAATTGTAGGGGTTTGTTTTTCTCAGATATAGATGACTTAAAATGTGCCCCATTTGGAAGCTGTAACAGTGGGTCTGCAGTCAGCAGCCTGGCAAGCTATGACTGGTCCGACAAAGAAGACATTCATCAGGGCAAGAAGCTCTCCTCCTTTGCCCAGTCTTCAGGAAGCGGATCCTCTGCAGCCACTTCTGTTCTTCAGAAGAAGGAGACCTTGTTTGGCAGTTCGGAAAACATTACCATGACAACAGTTTCCAAAGTGACAACCTTTTCCAGTGAGGATGCTTTACAGGACGTTTCCTTTGCAGCCTTTGCAAACTTTAAAGACTCTGGACCGATACTTGGTGGCCCAAGTGACGACGACATTGGAGATTTTGGTGATTTTGCAAGACCTTCATCAGAAGCACAGGATGCAGCAGCAGCTGACCCAAACCAAGAGGCAGATTTCCTTGCTAGCGGCATCTCTCCTGAACTACAAAGAGAATCTACCGATGACTTTGGAGAATTCCAGAGTGAAAAGCCAAAAATCAGCAAGTTTGACTTCTTGGTGGCAACTTCCCAAGGCAAGGTGAAATCTAGTGAAGAGATGATCAGGAGTGAACTGGCTACCTTTGACCTATCTGTCCAAGGTAAGCCTGCTCAGGCTGGAGGAAGCTCGTAATGCATGTGCTTATTAAAGACTAATTATTGTATTCAAACTGCAAATTGCTCAAAGGGAATTGTTCTAAAGGCTGCTGGAAACAAGCTGAATCTTCTCAATGATTTCAGTTGCTTTTGGAGAAATTCTTGTTCTAGAAGAAAGAAAAAAAGGTTGTGCCAAAAAATTGTAAGAATTTAGGAATTGGGTCAATTTCCACCAGTCACCAAGTAAATCACTTAGTTCTTCTGCAGCAGTCGTGCATCCTTGCTAGCCCTTTATTTGTTTTAAATAGTCTGTGTCATTATGAGTAACAGAATAACTTGAATAACTTGATATCCTGACCTTTTAGGATCTCATAAAAGAAGTTTGAGCCTAGGTGACAGAGAAATAAGTCGCTCTTCACCTTTACCAGTTTTGGAACAGCCATTTAGAGATCGTTCGAATACCCTAAGTGAGAAGCCTGCTTTGCCTGTCATCAGAGACAAATACAAGGACTTAACAGGGGAAGTTGAGGTAAGGAATTGTCTGGGATACAAGTAAATCGGCAGCGACTGTCATGGGTCTGATATCTCATGGGTGTCCCAACTCCTTGGGACTTTAGTGATTTGAACTTAGGGTTTGGTTCCAAGATGGCATCTGGGTAAGGTTAGATGTTTTGATTGGAAACTGCTTATGAAGGAGGTTTCTTCTTTCCTGTCTTTAAAGTCTTGTGAAGCGGGAAAAATGCCGTTGTCTGAAAGTCAGTCAGAATCACTTAACCTTGCAGCCACAACTTGTAGCTGGAAATGAGTTATGACTAAAACCTAATCCCAATACTGGCACTAGACCGTTGGTTTTGCGAAGTGGCTTAACTGTTTTGGCTGTGTGGTAGTTATTTCTCTTGTTCTTCTTGAGAATAGATGGCAAAAGGACTCAGATTAAATTCTGCACATCGCTGTTCCTCGAACAGCGGAGCTGTAACAAATGTATTGGGAGTAGACATGTGGAATGCAAACTTTTCCCCCATTCATGTATGTTCTTCCTTTTGAAATGAGTTCTGACTGCCAGAAATCAAATTTTAGGGTACAGGTGCAAAGAGAACATTCAAAGAAGGGGAGTGGTTGGAGGGAATAGGTATCTTAAACGTTTTCATAGCTACTCTGCAAATAGTCTCCGAAAATACCTGGCTACTGTATATCTTTGTGATGGGGAAGTGGGAAGTGTCTGTCGGAACAGGATTCAGACTGTCCTTTCCTTTCACATAGGAAAGTGAGAGGTACGCATATGAATGGCAAAGGTGCTTGGAGAGTGCCCTGCAAGTAAGTATAGAGTCCCCCCCAAACCTTTTTCCCTCCCTGTAGCTACTGGTTCATTCAGTGCTTGTCCATAGGGGTGTAGGAAGGGTGTGAGTTGGCGCCCGGGGGTTGCAGGTTTTAACCCAAAAGCTGCCACACAGCAGAAGCGTTACCTCTTCAGCTGCAGATCACATCCTGATCTCCCTGTTGTTTGTGATTAGTGGGGCTTTTGCCTAAATTTCCAAGTTACCTAGTTAATGTGGTGGCCTGTGCTTTGGGCGCCCAGGAAGGTGTGTTGGGGCAGTGACACTGGCACCTGGTGACTGGTGAGAAAGAGCTTGTTCCATGTGCTGTGTGGAGACCGGTCCTTTTCTGGCAATGGGTGACAGATGTTTCACAGCCAGATTAGTTTTCCTTGAAATTTCTTTGCATTTGGGTATTGACCAGCCAAATCTTAATGCCATTACTAAACTAGATAGCCATGCATGCTCTTAAACCCATTATTTTGGTAATGAGACTATCTTGGGGGAATACGTTAAGGTTCTCGATGTCCGTGCTGTCCCTCGATCTACCTACAGTTACAGCACGAATGTATACAAACATATGATGGAGTGTGGCAATTATTTCATACTTAATTTGCCTCCTTTTTTTGTATGACAGTCTCTGTTGGGGAAAGTCTCATTCACTATAATTATTCACAGGTAGATAACCCCATTGTTTCTATGAAATTCATTTCCACCAGATCATAAAGAAAGCAAACGATACTTTAAATGGAATCAGTAGCTCATCTGTTTGCACTGAAGTTATCCAGTCTGCTCAAGGCATGGAATATTTACTAGGTATGTTTTAATTTCCCATGTCTCTTATGTTGAAGGTACTCCTCAGAAAAACAGTAATATATGAGTGCTCTTTCCACAGTGGTATTACTTTTTTTAGCTTAATCTTTGCCTATGCCAAAAGAATCATAGAATCCCAGACTGGTCTGGGTTGGAAGGGACCCCAAGGATCAGAGATCCAACCCCCTGCCACAGGCCTGGATCTAACCAAGGTTGCCCAGGGCCCCATCCAACCTGGCCTTGAACACCCCCAGGGACGGGGCATCCACCCCCTCTTTGAGCAGCCTGTTCCAGCCCCTCACCACTCTCTCTGTAAAGAACTTCCCCCTAATACCTTATCTAAACCTTTCCTTCTTTAGCTTCACTACATCCCCCTTGTCCTGACACTATCTACCCTTTTAAAAAGCTGCTTCCCCTCCTGTTTATAAGCTCCCTTCAGGTACTGGAAGGCTGCAATAAGGTCCCATTGAACAACTCCTCCACTAAATAAATGTAACAACTGCTTTGAAACAACCGTCCTTGGCCGCCTTGGACGTGTTGTGCCTGTTTGGGGCTGTTTCTGAGTTAACACTTCAGGAACCCATTCTTGCAGCAAATTCTCTGTGATCCTCCACTGGATTTTGTTTCAACAGGGGTTGTTGAAGTCTACAGAGTGACGAAGAGGGTTGAGCTGGGGATCAAAGCAACTGCTGTGTGTAGTGAGAAACTCCAGCAGCTGCTGAAGGATATCGATAAAGTGTGGAACAACCTAATAAGCTTCATGTCACTCGCTGCTTTAACGGTAAGACCAAAAATAATCTGTGTCTGCTAAAAGGATCATCATAATTATATGTAGAGTGACCTCATGGGATGTCCTAACTTTATGGTTTATATTTTCCTCTTGCAAAATGGAAATGTGCTTGTTTGTGATATCTGGTTTAATGCTCCCTGCGAGGGAACTGCTTCTTATGTGCAAGGATGATGTTATCTTACTCAGTGTCTTAATGATTTAGATGATACCCTACGTGTCTTTGGACCTCTCCAATAAGGAATATTTAGTAAAATTTAAATCAGCCATGCTATGAAGCCAGAATAGTGTGGGCATATCTTGCCTCTGTAATATCCTTCCAATTAGTTTTAATGCTCAGAATACAGGAGCACACAGTGCAGCAACATGGGAATAACTAAACTCTTTTCCTTTCTCTCTGCATTTGGAAATGCCCGAGTTGGTTTTGGTTCCTGCTTTCCCTCCTCCTCTGAATAGAACTGCCCCAAAAAGCTCCGTTGCTCTGAGGCAGTCTGGTGGGAGCTTGGGAACTTTCTACATCCCTGGGCCAGTGTTACAAGGAGATACGGTGAGGGGATGGTCTTCAAGAGAAGGAGAACCCCTCAGGAAGCAAAGGAGGTGGGGGCAGGAGGGGCACGTTGGGGGCAGGCACAGCCTACACATGATTAGAAAGCAAGAAATTGAGTTTGCCATTAAATACCTTGCCCTTTGTGTGTGTACGTTGCAGGAAACGTGTGCAAAAAGACATTCTTTAACCATGCTAAAGCTCATCCTTAAGGAATTGACCTTGATACGGTCTTGCCTTGAGCTCAGGGAGTACTAAGGAGTTGTGAGCTCTCGGTTAGTATCAGTGCATCGCATCAAGCACATCATTACCATCGTTGTGTCTTCACCAAATGCTTTAATTTGTGGTTTCCTTCTTGCAATGCAACTATGGGCACTAAAGATTTTCACTCCCTAGTATATGCTCGTTTATAAGTAAGGCCTCAAGTACTCGGCTTCTGCTTGAAAACGGGTATTGTAAAGGTTGGTCCCTTTTTCACACATCTCAGATCTCTCCAGTGCAAACAGCAATGGCAAGCAGGTGTTAGTAATGCCCCATGCTGCACAGAGCCTGTCACAGCATGAAAATTGTACTTTTAATGTTCTGCTGCTCGGTGGATGAAGTTGTCAGACTGGGATTCATCCATTTGAACTCCAGCATTGTTGCTGGTAACAATCTTGAAAGCTATCAGGATCCTCTCCTGATTTAAGCAAGTGTTTAAAATTTAGTTCTTAAAGTGCTTTTCCTTGGAAGATTACAGGGATTACCTTAAAGTCCAGAGCTTGGCTATGTGTTCCCTGAGCTGTAGTGGCACCTAGCAGGTACCAGCCCAGCTAAATTCTCAAGTGTGCTAGGAGCTGCGACCGACAACTTCAGATACACCTGGCCTCTCTGCGGGATCCAAGGGACTCCTCCAGTCCCCCAAATCATCCTTTTTGGTTTCTCTTTCTCTCACGGGTCACTGGAAGGTGCACACCCCATACCTTCTTCCCCTGCTGTCACAGTCACGTACCCCAAACGATGCAGAAGTGCCAATTAGGGAGAGAGAAGTATTCTAGCTCAGAGGCATGTGCTTGGAAAGGTTAATTTTATCTTTTAAACGATTTTGTTACAAGGTAATTTTATGCACAGCCTTGTGGTTTTTCACTGCAAATTACAGGATGACCTTCTCATTTGCTTCACTCATGCATTTGGTAAACAAATATTAGAGTGCCTTTATTAATTTGATTGATCTACTTAAAGATTAAAGGGCATTTTTTTTCAGGATTCCAATTATTCCCCAGCCGTTCGGTGGGGGAGCGTGATCAGCATTCCCAGAGTGTGGATTAAGAGCACACGCATTCTGTGATCACACCGGTGGGGTTTTAAGCTGCTTGTGTTTCTACCCATTGTTTTTATTTACACTACTGTCTTCAAGCAAAAACTTCCCCAGTTTTCTACCATCCTTATGCAAAGTTTTACATTAGCATTTAGCTTGTGGCTGTGATGTAAGATTGCGTACCGGAAAAGTGACTGGATTAATTCATTACTTATTTGCAGGTTTATTCTCCCAGCCTTTGCCTCTCTCTAACTTCAGCTTGTGCATGACCGGCGACCTTAATTCTTCCACAGCCTGGGTAACCTTACTGCCCCATCCTGTACTGAGATCTAGATCCAGAAAAACCTTCCGACAGAATAACAACTGCCCTTTTTGATCAGGAAACAGTACGGATCCCAGGACACCAAACACGATACACACACCACTTTAGGTGCTCGCTGGTGGAAGCCATGCCCGCCTATGCTGTGTTTCCTTGCAGCTGCACAAACAGCCCTCACACACACCACTGTTTATCTTCCTCCGGTTCTTCAATACGCTGCAGTTAAACAGCCGCCGCCTGGGCTCTTTCCTCAGAAGTTCCTTCCCTTTTGATGTGGGAACATGGAGCTTAAGGATTCTTTCCTTTGTAGTCTGGCCCTTCTTCAGGAGCTCGAGTGTTATAAATGAATGCTGATGGAGATTGCATAGCAGGATTGCAAATACATACTAATGTCTTTGATTAAATCACATCTCAGATTATGAGAACGTGTAGTACGGCATCCCTGCCATGCACGATGCCACAGCCCTCAGTATCAACCACATAAATGATTTTTACCATCATGTCTGTAACTTTGTAAGTCTCTGAAAATGCCTAAATTTTATTGTCTTGTTTCTTCAGCCAGATGAAAACTCACTGGATTTCTCTTCCTGTATGCTGCGCCCAGGGATTAAAAATGCCCAAGATCTCGCCTGTGGAGTGTGCCTCCTAAATGTGGATTCCAGAAGTAAAGTAAGTGTAATGGCCTCAGCTCTTAAACTCAGTTTTAATTTACAGTTTGGACTTTCATTTAGTCCTTGGGTGTATTTAAAAAATGTTTGTAAGTGGAAGCAGTAAAGGCAAAATCAGACCTGTTGATGGGACTCAAATAGTCAGTCCTACATTTGTGGGGCTTCTTCGGGTGTGACACAAATGGGGAGAAAGGGTTGAGGACTTAAAGTGTTCATAATGGGGAAGAAACCGGGGTACTAAGACTTTAAGAGATTATGTATGTATTTTTAAAAATAAAGAGCTTTTAATGACTTCTCTTTATGAAATGCGTCTCTGAGGATCACCAGGAGGGGACTATTGCAATTAGCAGAGTTGGGAGGGAATCCCAGGATCTGTACAGAGTCGTGCCAACCCTTTAATGTGTCTCGGCAGCTTTGCTGACTTTTTGGTTTCAACGTTATTTCAGAAAGAAGAGAAACCCGTGGAAGAGCTTCCTAGAAAAGTACGAACCTGTAAAGAACATATTCCTTATAGAATCATTCTTAGCTGAGTGTGGAAGGCTGAACCGCTAACTGGCTTTCAGCTGTCATTCTCAATTGTACCAATCATGAATCCTTTTCTCCTAGCCATCTTTTTGTGACTGTTAACACTTGATCTGATCAACTAACATGCTCTAGAGCCTCCCCTCTGTCTTGTCTGCATGCCTGTACCTTGTGAATAGCTTTCTGGTTTTGTGCTCCCTCTGTGGTGTGGTAGGAAAGTCACTGCAGTGAGTTTCTGGATTCGTAGCTGCCTGTGTGTCTGTTGCACAAGTGTTGGGGGGAGGGTGGTGGTAAAATATAGGGGGGGTTTGCCACAAATACCAACTTCTGGCTATGTTTGGTAGGCAGTGGCATTTTTAGGAGTCTGCAGGAAATCCAGGGTGTGGGGAGCAGGGGTAGGATATTTTTTTAACTAGGCAGCTGTGAAGCATCAGAAGGTATCTCCTAGCAACAAACATTGAGATGTTTTAAGCTTGTTCGTGACTTCACATGCTCTGCTCAGATGCTCGTTAAAAAAAGAAAAAGCAGATTCAATTAACAGAAGAAAGTGGATCAAATCCACCCTGAAATAACACTAATATCAAGAATTGCACCTGCCTAAATCACAGCAAAATTAGACCCAGTGAAATAAATGCAGTAGCTGTTTTCTGGCTGGTAGAACAAGCATCTCTCTCACATGGGTATGTGGCAGGAGTAGGTGTGGGAAACAAGGTGAGAGAGTTCAGGAGTCAGCTCGGACAGCGTGCTGTTAGCTGGCTCCCTTGATACAGGGGGCAGCGGGCAGAGTGGCACCAGGTGCTGGAGTTCTGCAGCACTTTGCAGAGTAAAATAAAGCCTTGTTTATCATCCTGCCTGTTCAGAGGGCAAGGGTCCTACCATGCTGTGTCGTTACGGGGTGATACCTGTGTGGGATCCGCTTTCCGCTCTAGTTTCTAGACCCTGGAGTAGATGAGACTTGTCTCACTTGTTTCAATTCTTTTTATTTTAGGCCTTTAATTCAGACACGGATAACTTCAAGCTGGCGTATGGGGGGCACCAGTACCACGCGAGCTGTGCGAATTTCTGGATCAACTGTGTGGAGCCCAAACCTCCGGGTCTCATCTTGCCAGACCTGCTGTGAAGGCACTTGCTCTGAAGACAGGGTGTCAGGTCTCACCATGCAAGACACTTGGGGTAAATGGTGTGAGGGCCTGACGTGTGGTTAGTGTTTGACACGGTTCGTTTGAGTTCTGTACCGGTAACGGGTTACAGCCGTTGTCACAGACAAATTGCTCGTGAAGGATTTCACTTGAAATGGTCAGGGTTTCAGAAATAACTGGGGGGGGGAGGGAAATGTAGCATGGCAAAAAACATAGCATTTCAGTCTCTCTAAGGATGACAGCAGGTTAGTCCTTGTGAGAAGCAGCCTGCTGACCTCTGAGAGGGGCCAGTACCCAGCTTCCAAGAGAAACTGAAATGCTCTCCTGATTGGCATAAGTGACCACTTCGATACTTGAAGTACACATCTGCAAACAGCTCTTTAATGTTTTTGGTATATGGACCATGATGTTTTCCTTTAAACATCTGCTGCTATGGTATTCCAGTGCACACGATGTGCAAGTCCCAAGAACTTCCAGCGCAAAATGAATTATTGGCTTAGAAGGAATGAGGCTGTGGAGAGCCATCGTGTATTTATACTTCCACTGTTCTGTATGGTAACTTCTACTGTATTCGGATGCATAACTGGCTAGTACTGGAAGAGAAGGACTGGAAAAAATGGTTGACTTTTCCCTCTAATTTCTGGATTCTTTAGTACGGGCAGCTGGGTTTTAAAACTTGCAGACTTTGCTACTGTGTTGTAAATCTAAAGGAACTTTCTTGGACTTGCCCTGAACTCCAGGTATGATTTGTTATGTTTCCCCAGCCCTTTGGTAGCTGTGTGGCTGCATCACTATTGAAAACTGGATTCCACCAACACAGTGTGTCTACTCCTGCCTAGATACTTTTATATATATATATATATATACACACACATAGATATATTGCCTTTTTTGTATGTTAATGTGCTTTTCTTGATGGAATTCCCGGTGTAACTTCTGCGGCGTAGTGCTGTCTGTAGGGACCTGTTTCTCTGACCCAGACTGGCAGTGCAAGATGGCCCTTAGCTCCTGCTGTTGGGTGATCTAACACTGGAAGCCAGTGGTCCTGAAGGGCTGGTTTTTGGAGCAGGGTATCATGCACCTGCTGTTTCAGTGCTTACGGTAGGTACCCCCATCCGGACAAGAGGTTAGTGTAATAGACTATCACAAAACATCACCTGTAAAGTAGGTGGTTCTCTGTTCAGATACAACATCCAGGCAGCAGTGCAATCAGCTTTAGTGCTAGTGACAGAATATTAAACCTCTTGAGGATTTCATGGCGTTTTTGTAAGACCCTTGGCACTGTGCAGTGTGCAGGGAATGCGGTGGGGTGCATGCCCAGCACCAGGTGGGGTGCTTCTTAAATCTTCAACTTAAAGTTACTTAATTCTCTAGAAGATCTCCCTTCCCTCCAAAGATACCAACAGCTTTTCCAAGTTATTCTTACCTCTGGAAGAAGCTGACCGGCGGTTACTTGCTGAAATAGAAATTAGAACAAAGAAAAACGATGCTTCGTATTTAAAGAAAAAAAAACAAACCCCTCAGTTATACGAAACTAATAATTATACCAAATGAAAGAATCTTGGCTAATAAGAGTGTTAGGTGTCTGCCCCCTTATTTACTCAAAATAAATCTTCCTGCTGCCTGAAATTAGCTCATTCATAAAATAAGCAGCTTGTGCCTCCAGTCGCAAGCTCAAGCTAATCAAGTGGCAGATTTTCAATCGTGTGACAGTGACTGCCTGCTTTCTGCTGCCCAGAAATTACCCAGAAAAAAGGGCAGTTGCTCACTGCTTGCTCTCTGCTTCGTTTATTAGGTGTGAAACCGATACAGCAGTGAGCACCATAGCTTTTGAACTGCATACATTGTTTTCCATCCTAATTAGTGGCTGCCGTACATCACTGGAGCAGGATGTTGGGGGTCTGCCCCACACAGAAAGCAGCTCTCCCCAAAATTCCAGAGGCACTTCAGCACCTCGTCTTGCTGGTACTAAAAGGGCTTCTCGAGTGGGTTTGAGCACCTGCCTGACTCAAAGGCTACTGCTTTATGGAAAGCTGTGTCGGGGAGCTCATTGTTGGCGTGGTCCCGAACACATAGCTACATGGGATTTTTATTTCTTTCCCCTAATTAAAAGAGAACACGACAAATAAGAGGCCACGATAGGAAACGCAAAGCAGCCAGTTTCAAATGCAGTACTGGCTATATCATCATAAAAGGATGTTTCAGTGATGTTTTTCTTGTGCTTGCTAATGGACTCGTACTACGCTGCCTCTTGAAGAAGCATGCAGCGTGTCCGTGAAAATAAAGAATCGACGTTTCCAACTGGAATTGCACCAGCGCTCACTGAGGTGTGCCACCGTGTGCGCTCGCTCCCTGCGGAAGGGGAAGGAGCAGGCAGTGCTGCTGCGCTTGAGGCCAGCAGACAGCTTTCTGCCCCTGGCACCACTACGTCACGGGAAGATGCTGAGGGTCTGCACACCGGTACCCCCCAGAAAAGCGTCACACAGGGTGGATCGTCTCCCATATCCCCGTCACTGACACCACTCGTGTTCAGCATCTTCTCCAAAACAGCGCTGCAGCAGAGCCCAGTGCCCTGGCAATCTGTATCCAAGGTTACAGGGTTCTCTGCAGCATAACGGGCCATGTCCCCTGCTGCCTCTGCATACGCGCTGACGGACGCGCTGCCGTTCGCCTCGGTTGTGTTAATTCCAGGAACGTCACTCCTGCTGCTGTGTGTGTCTTCTGCTTCGGAAAAAAGTGAGAAACAGGTTGCTTTGGGGTTTTTTTTTATTAAATGTGTGCATTCTCTGGAGCTGCCTTGGGATTACCTACAGGAAGGGATTTTTCTATCTCTTTGTGCACATTTGGAATTTTAAGAGATTCTTCGCTTGGTTATTTAACATATTTGTCGCTTTGCCCAGCTGTATTCCTGCTGCTTCCCTGCTGTCTTTGTGTGCTGCGGCTTTTCCTTGGTGGTAGGAGTGCTGGGGAGCCAAGAGCCTGCTCCAGCTTGTTTCCCTGCCTGTCCATTGAGTGTTTGGAGGTGAGTACCTCCCTGAGCTCACCAAGCTTCTCAGAGATTATTTGCAGTGTGGGAGTTACATCCTGCACTTGACCATTCTGCTGACTCTTCCTCTTGGCAGCAGCTTCTTTTCGCCTGGGTTTGTTTTGGGCAGCTCCTCTCTTGAAATCCCCACTGTCCATGAGAAGTGGTAGTGAAGTTCAGCCTGTGGTTGAGGAGCAGCTCATGAAAACCCCAGGAATGTTCCAATTTCTGGTTAGCTCCATGTCAGGTTAATTCAATTTGAAACAAAACCTGCCTTCCAATAAAAGCTGCTATTGTACAAACTGCTTTTTCTGAATATATATATTTTATTCTTCTCTCTGGACCTGTATTTAATTCCAGCTCTCAATATAAAAATATCAATGTCATAACTTGATGAAGAAAAGTGACCAGGAACCTTCTCTTTATATTGTGATTCTTTATTTTGCCCTCTGGGCGAACGTTGCTTCTCTTCTAGAAGTGGTTTTGCTATTAGTAGTTGGAGCTGTTTCAGTTTGTGCTGTGCTGGAGTCGCTGCTGATATTTTAGACCCAGTGAGTGTTATTTTTAATGATGTCAGTGACTCCCTTAATCCTTGCATTGATTTATAACCCCTTTGTTCGGAGTCAAAACCCTGTATTCAATAAAGAGCTCGTTTCCTCTCTGACCAACCTGTGAAGTGGCTTGTTCCTGGGTGCAGCTACAAAAACCTGTTGCTTTTGCTGTACGTGCTGGTACCCAGAGGTTTTCATCTCCGGGAGAGCTCCACATGGTGGGTGAAATCTTCCCCTGATGTGGGAGGAGCCTCAGAGCATTCATGACAATGGCCTTAAATGTGAAATGTTCCTCAAGTGATCAGGCCATTTGGAAGAGCCGATGGGGAGCAGAGCGACCACCAAGCTGGTGGACTTGGCAGCGACCCGGAGCCAGGCTGAGGCTGTCCCCTCTCTGGTTTCTGTAGATCGGAGGATGGGACAAGCAGGTTTTTGATGGGGGAACACCTGCTCCCCTTGAATCCCTTTTCCTGGAATGAACACAGGGGGAACTACTGCAAAGAAATACCTCCTTGTGTGACTGCCCCTGCGTTTCTCCCCAGGAACACCCTGGATGGGTGTTTCAGGGGATTATTTTCCTTATGTGCTTTTTTCTTTTTAAGCAATTAACGTTTTTATAGGTGTAACTTCCCCTTTTGTTTGAAAGTCAGCCTGGATGCTTTTCGTGCCTGAAAGTTTGCACCTTCCCCTCCCCTGGGTACTGGGCCAGCATGTGTACAAAGCCCATGCAATCAGTGGAGAACTTTTACCTTCCAGCTCTTACGTAGGGAATACTGTGGAATTACACCTGGTCCCTACGTTAGGTGAAGTTTCATCTTGTAAGCAGGTTTCAGGTCGTGGTAGTTTTCCCCTCTGAAATGTCAACGCTTTTTCTGACTGTCTCCAGGCTAACGCTTAGTCTTGGTTTTAATCTCCAGTTCCTTCTCTTACTCAGCCTTTCCCTGGCTGCTGTTTAACTCACAGTAAAAACAGGTGAGTACACTGAATTTTTCCTTTTCCCCAACAGTCAATCTCCTGTGTCTGCCTGTCTGTCTGTCACCCAACCCAGGGCTGAGCAATGTGACCGTGAAACCCGAACTGCCCTGCACCCCACAGCAAAGCTCGCCTTAACACAGCAGGGCCGAAACCCATGCAGAAGTGGGAGGGGAGCTCTGTGCACTCCCAGCTGAAGGAGGTGGAAATCCATGTGTTGGTGGTGTTGGAAAACCCCATGTGGAAGCATTTTGGGGGGGTTTATGTGCAGTTTTGTCCGGGTGCATCCGGGAGAAGGGATAAAAGGGTTTGTGGGGGGATGGATGTGTGTGTGCACACAGGAAACCTCAGCAGCTCTGTCAAGACTTTGGAAAGTAAAGACTTTCAAACAGGCAAATTAACTGCCTGATTTTTGGGGGTGAGGGCCAGGAATTGTGGGACACCCCTCCTGGGGTGTAAACTGATCCACTGGGAACAGATGGCAGTGTTTTTCTCAAGAGCAGGGTCTCCAGCTTTGTTCCAAGCCGCTGGTGGGTATTACACCCTGTTCCCTTACTTGGGATGCTTTAGCAAATCCTGACCAGGAAACCAACACATGTTCTTCTTTAATCTTTATTGATTTTTTTTGTTCTTTTTTTTACAAGTATAGAATCTCATTTCAATCAGATAGCTCTCTCGGCACCCAGCAATCTGCGTATCCCTCCTGCAGAGATGCCACAGAGGACACAAAGGTCTCATCCAGGAACCGACTTGCCTTGCTTTCCTGGTTGTGACCCAGTTGCTCTCCGCTGAAACCAGTTCCTTCCCCATCCCAGAGGAGGGGATCGATGGCCGGGAGGCAGCACCTATGCCAAGGGAAAGGCTTCCCCCATGTCTCAGGTTGGAACTGTTCTCATCTGGCACACACCAAGGCAGAGCCTTCTCCGTAAAGCCATCCTTGTCCGGGAGGTCAAACGGATCGCTGTCTTGTGCAGAATAATTCTAGAATGCACCGTAACCTTGAGGACGTGATGACGTGATTTAGGAGTGGGCTAAGGCAGATCACAACCATACTTAGAGCTAAGTAATCAAGCGGATTTCCCTACTTCCAATTTACTGACTGAGTATTAGCAAAGGCAGCTCAGCCCCTGGAAGGTGGCCACGCACACGCCATTTCCTAAGCGTTTCTTTGGCTGTCCAGAGAGGGGAGGGTTGACCCCTCACTCCTGTCTTGAGCCACGTTTCGACAAGATCTCTGTTTACTTTCCACCCACAGAAAAAACACCAGCATTTTTCAGCGGTATAAGCGTATTCCAGGACCGTTGCCCTAGCATGGAATGAGTGAAAAAGGATCTTGGGTTTATTACTGATTCGAGTAATTCAAATTTTATTTTAATTGTGGCCGCCACAGACTGACTTCACTTAAATTTTTTTTTTTTTTAATTTTTAAAAATTTTTTTTTAAACTTTTAATACAGATTAAGAGCTGACTAAAGATCTCAAACACTATATACTGAGAGTCACTACAGATGTTAAAGAAAACACCAGCACTAGCACCAACCCCTGCGCACTCCTGGCTCTTGGACAAACCCACTGCCGTGGAGTAGGACCTTGCTCCTTCCGTGCTAGCGCCGCTCCCTAGCCACTACGGGGTTTTGCAAGGAAGCAAACAAGCTATTAACGAAATATCCAGGCTACCGCATCACAAAGCGCACTTTGTTCATTAACTCTGCCAAACGCCTCTTAGGCCTTTCCTCCTAGGATACTAATAAACTGACTAAAAAAGGGAGGGAGGCTTTATGAAAGGAATGAACTTAGGGAGGAGACCTCGTTCTGCTAAATCAGAGAAATGCGGGTGGGGGGAATCCCTGTAGAGAGAAATGCTTTGAAGGGACTCGTTGGCCTTGCAGGTTAAGTGAGGTGAGAATTAGTTGAGGTTCTGCTGTATGGTAAAGAACCAAAGTTGGCTGTAGAAGGAGAAGGGAATGTCTCCAGGCTGGTCAACTTGGAACAGCGTGTCCCTTCTGTTGTGATTCCTGTCTGCAGTCACATTAAATCCCCCAGTAAGGCATCAGGGGTCTCCTCTCTCTCTCATAAACATCTGGGATGATGCCATATGGCGTCTGTACCATTTTAACCGTTGTCTTCCCAAAGAGCTTCCTCTCGTAGTCTATCAGTTGCCTCCAGAAGCCCACGTTGGGGCGTATAACGGGGCGTCTTGATTTGACCCAGTTGTATGCCTCGAAGAGGGATACCTTGTGGTACTTCATCAGGTAGGCGATGCAGAGCGTGGCTGACCTGCTCACACCAGCGGCACAATGGACTAAAGTGGCCCCGTGCTTCCGCGCCACGCTGTTGATCTTGTCAGCGACGCTGTCGAAGTACAGGGAGATGGGGGCATTGGGCATGTCAGCCAAAGGCACTTTTACGTATTCAAACTGGGGCCAGTTAAAATTGGGGATCTCAATGGTGGCATTGATGATGCAGGTGATTCCCCGTGAGAGGAGCAGGTGCCGGTTGGAGGCGACGCTGCCCCGGCTCAGGTATAGTGAGGGGGTGATCTGGGCGATGCCCCCGAGGGCACCTTCGGAAAGCATTCGTGGAGCCATCAGAGTTCTCGGTAAGGAGTTGTGGCTTCTGGAGGTCATGGAGGATCCTGGCACTCACGCTTCCATTATGGGAAGAGATCCAACGGGATCTTCAGCCAAGGGAAGGATTGTCTGGTCTGGTGGTGCTAGGACAGCAAACGCTTTCTCTGCTTAGTCACTGCAAAACACAAGCAATGCCACGTGAGCAGGGCAGCTGTCCGAGGAGGCCGCGTCTACGCAAGGGAAAAGGAAAACCCAACTCACCCCGCTGTGGCTGGAACAACCTCCTGCTGGCAAACCTCCCCGGGGTGGGGGTAAGGTGGCTCTGGGTTTGCACAGTGCTTATTACCACAGGGCCCCCAGGCATTGCCTGGACAGATGGTAACGAAAATCTCCCAGCCTAATTAGCTCCAATTACTCGTTGAAGGTTTGAGCAGCCTACCTGTGGGCCCGGACAGCATTTCACCTGGATTAGCATGTGGCAGATTTAGCTACACCTTGTTCCTGCTCAAAAGCAGCAACTTCACAACTGGCCGGAGTCCAAGGGCTCTGGGAGCCGGCTCTGGCTCAGCAGGGCTGGGTGCGGATGCCAGCAGTTTGGGTGACCCTGCCCTCTTCCCCCTCTATGCCACCCTTCTTTTTTAGGTATGTGCAAGGCCCCGCCAAAGCACATCAAGGGCGGAAAGTTGCTCATGAGAAAAGGCAGTGAGTCACGTCCATCCAGATCAGGAATCGGCTCTGGGCTCGCTGGGGAAGTGTGGAAAGAGTGACCTGGTTATGTCAAAAGCTGAGAGGAAAAACCGAAGCCGAGCCTGGGACAAGGGAGGCTCCTTTCCTGCTGCCTTAATGACTGACTAATGCTCTGGAGAAGGCTTGGGTTCGCCTGCGCGAGCTGCACAATCCTGCCCACTGGTGCTGTGGGCCCTGGGAAGGAGCCCCACTTATTTCCCCTACTCCTTTAGGACTTCTCTGGAGCCAGTGGAGAAGCCACAAGCTGGGGATGAGCCCTGGAGCATGGATAATTTGCAAACCCCTTTTGGCTGTGCAGTCTCTAGCAGGAGATGTGCCATGGGAAAGCATGGGCTGGAGGGGTCCCTGCTCTGCCTGGGTATGTCTGAGCCCCTCAAAGGTGTGCTGGGCACTGTGTGGATGGGTCTGGGGGTGCTCAGCACCTCGGCTGAGAGGCCATCTGTCCCTCTGCGGTTAACTCCAGGACAGAGAGTCCTCAAAGGGCTGTGGGACCCCGACTGCAGCTTCCCCAGCCCCAACACATGGCAGCGCAGCCATCTGCCTGCATCCCGCACTCTGGGAAGCACCGGCAGGTCTCAGCAGCTGCTGGTAATGCTGCCAGCGGATTTTTGGCATGGCTTTGCAGTATGGTAACTTAATGAGCATAACACCGTCTCCTCTGTGGCTTGTTCCCTGCTGGCAGCTACTTGAGCAGCTCCTGCAACCATGGGCCCCGAGTGCCGGCGCTGCAAGAGTTCATGTCCCGACAAGAAGGTTTTCGGTGCAGCTGCGAGCGCTTGGCTTCCCCTGTGGACACCCCCACTGTAGTCATGCAGCTGGAGCAGTGATGGGAGGCATGGCTTTTCGGAGGAATTGAGTCCTTTGAGCAGGGGAAATCCCTGTTCTCAGGCAGACGTTAGCGACAACGCACAAGGATTCGGGGACTTACGCTCAGTAAGAAACTGTCCTGCTCCAAACCACCGACTGGTTCACGGGCACTGCAGGCTGCTGAAGCAGGGATGTCTCATAGAGTGTGTCCAACACTGAGCTGGTGAGGGAAGAGAGCATGGGATTTAGTGGGAGGGGTGCTGAAGCCACCCAATCAAGGTGCTGCCCAAGGCTTCCTAGGGAGAGACAGACCTTGGGAAGGCACCTGGTACCTGTGTAACATCAGCAATCGCTACTGACACTGCCTTCAAACATCACGGTTGGTCCAGAGGAATCTGAGGCTGCCACGAAAGTCACGACTCAAAAAAGCAAAGTGTAATTAATAATTTGCTCTGCTGCCTCCGTCAGCATCCACCAAGGCACTCGCTTAGTCCCAGAGAGCTGCTGCACATCTGCACTTTTACTGACAGTGCCCCAAGCATGGGCACCTCATCCTGCGCCCTGAGTTAGGGCCAGTCTCAGCTCTGAGTGTGAGCGAGAGGGCACCGGGCCAGCTCAGCTCTGGAGCCCAGGCTGGAGAAGGGATAGTGGCTGTGTCCAGAGGGATGCCAATGCACTGGGCAGGCTGGCTGGGGAGGCTGTGTGTGGTGCAGCGGAGGGGCCTGTGCCAGCACAGCTTCAGGGCTGCTGCAAGGCAGGGTGGCTCTGGCAGCACCAGGGAGCTGTGAGGAGCCAAATGACAAATCACCCCAATCTCTGCCCAGCGAGCCCTGATGCGCTGCTTGGGGTGAGCACACTTGCCTGCCCCATGTCCATGCTGCCATGCCTGAGCTCTGACTGCTACCCAGGGGGACTCAAAGCGCTCCTCCGGGCGGTCTGGGAAAGGCTTCCCTGCTTTCCATAAAATGGTTCCTGTTTGCAGGCAGTGACTTAGCCAGACATTTGCATGTGACAGGCTGGGCTTGCTCTGCGAACTCCACTGCCACCGGGCTGGCAGCGAACTACCCGCACACCGCACGTGGCCTGCTCCCGAGCAGCTGCCTGGGACGGCACAGCATGGCGGCAGAGATGGGCGGCCAGGCAGCTTCCTGCCACAGGCCACGCTGCTCGCCCGGGAAGAGAGAGGCGGCAGAAAGGAGCTGCCTGTCTGCCCCAGCTCTGCTCCCTGTCAGCCTCAACAGGGGAATGGGGCAGATTTTGGGGCTGAACGGGAATACGGGCAGATGCCCACAATCCTGTGGCCCAGCTCCAAATGGTAGGCACCAGGCAGCACCACCTCGACTCGAAGCAGAATAGCTCTTGGCCAGAAAGAGTTAATGCTTCAGAGAGGAGTTCATTATATAAGCAGGAGATAAGGCTACTGTGCTCCCTGATAGCCCTGGGTGCTGCTGGGGAAAGCTGAAAGCAGCTGGGGGCCAACAGCCCTTCCCCTGTTTCACAGCAGGAGCAGGCAGGCATGCTACTGACTGCAACATGCCATCTCAGGCATGTGACAGAGCCTCAGTCCTCCTGCCCACACGTACAGGGCTGAACAGCTACTGGCTTGCAGGGAGTCTGAAAACGAAAGGGGCCTTGGATGATGGAGGCTGTGCAGGGCACAGAGCCTTTGGCTGATGATGAAGGAGCTGCCATTGGGCTTGTAGGTGTGACTCCATCTCCATCCCGATTGCTGCGCCTTCTCTTAACCTTCCTACCTGGCCCTTGCCAGCTTCAGACAAAGGCCTGACTGAAGGCTGCTGGTTTGCTCTGCAGAGCTCCATTTGCCTTTCTTAACACAGCCCATTTATCCTGCCATGTCTCTGCTGTAACCCAACACTGGTGCTCCTCGTGCTGTAGTTCCCATCAGCGTGCTGGGGCAGAGAGAGGGGAAGATACCAAAAAGCATCTTCCCAGCCAGCGCTGCATGCAAAATAAAGAGAAAACCAGCTAAAGCTCAAAAAAACCACAAAATGAAAACCAGCACCCGTGGCACCTGCAAAGGCCAGTGGCAGAACAGGCTCCATAAGCAGGGAGAGGTGCTGGATGCGGGTCCAGCTCAGCCTCATTCAGCCCCTGCGCAGAGACAGGGGAACTGCACCGGTGCAGCCAGTCTGTGCTGTCTTATGGGGAAAATTATGACATCTGCCCCCTGTTTCTCCTTGGTTTGAGTTTCTGAGCGGTTGTGTGGGCTGAGCTGGTGGCACAAGCCTGAAGTCAGTGTCCCCGGGGTGCTGGAGCCGGGCTCAGCTGGCTCCCTGCAGCGCATCACCCTGTGAAGGGGCTGCAAGACAGCACTTGGAGGTGATGGGAGGCAGCACAGGCTGTTATCTGGGATGTCAGAACCGGGGCTGTGTCTACAGGAGCAGCCGGGAGCCACCTTCCAGAGGAGATGGGATGTGGTGGTGGCTTCCTGTGAAGGGCTGGAATTCCTTGTGTGGTCTTTCAGGCAAAGACCAGCTGGTGGTGGGCTGGGAGCAGTCAGGTGTTCCTGCCACCACATCCTCGTTTGCTGAGCTGCTTCCAATTAATAGATTAATTAACCTTGTAGCAGCCCTGACCCACAGTGAGCTCCTTTCCCTTGGTCTTTGGTTTTTCCCATACGTGGAGATGAGCTGCCACCACGTGCTCACCCTACCGGGAAGGGCTGGAACCACCTGGGTGGCAGAGGGTCCCTGGCCCAGTGACACGGAGGCAGGACCAGTGCAGCCTCCTCCTCCCTCCCCTGCAGATTGGTGGGTTCTGCCATTTTTCTCATCTACATAATCAGGGGTGGGGGAAGCCAGTGGGTAATTACAGCCTGGAGATGACTCCAGTCTTCAAAGCTCTCAGGTCCCTTTGGTGGGGCTCCTGGCCAGTGCTGTCCTTGGGTGCAGGGCTGCAACGAGGGGATGCTTCTCCAACACCCACTTCGATCAGGACTTCATTCTGCAGACCCCCCACCTCCCAGTGTGCAATCAGGTAAGTCTGCCGGGCTCGCGTCGGGTGCTGTGTGTGTTTCTGCTGTGCCTCAAGGCCAAGCGCATGGTTCATCTGTGGTTGAGTCTGCCAGGAGAAGGGGCAGATGCTTTTGCTTGTGGTAGCTGCTCCAATGGAGCTTGGTGGTGTGTCCCTTCATGGGGCTGGCCAGTTTAGAACTGGGCTGTACCCACCTGCGCTAGATTTCATGGCAAGGGAGCTTGAAAAGCATTGCAATGCTGGTGGAACGGTCTGTTCATCAGGTGGTCTGGTCCTTTGGAAAGGTTGCTCCTGGCAATGCTCATGGCTCTGTTCTTCCCAGTCTTGCCATAGCTGGAGTTTGTTTTTTCTTGCTGTCATTCTTGGGAATGTGGTCCTGCTAACACAGGCTGAGATTCCCCCAGGAAAATATTCCTGGACCTTCTGAGAAAAGCTTGAAAGCAGCTCTGAAAGCTCCAAAGACAGAGGCAGCCAGGCAGACGTTGGTTAAATATTCTGTGATCTCTAGGCCAGGAGGGGAGAGCCTTGTTTGTTGGTCTCTAGACAATGGATTGGCAAGTCTGAGCTGCTGGGCGGCTTTCTCTGATGGTTTTTTGGAGGTTTTGGGTTTTTTTTTCTCTCTTAACTTCCATTATTAAGGGCTCCTCTGGCCTGAGAACCAGTTTATACTGGGTTGTGTCTCAGTATCTGGTACCTGGCAGAGGTGAGAGCATCCCTGGGCCCTTCTCCCCTGGTCTCTAAGAAATTCTGCAGCGGTGGGAGCCGGTACCCATCTCACTGGTGGGAAGGGACAAAGCCACCGAAGCCCCTGGTCTTACTCCCAGAGCATCATCTGGGATTCGAAGCAGGTTTGTGGGCTGACTATGTGAAATGTCAGTACTGAAGCAAGCCTTCTCCCCCTTCCCAGGAGAGGGAAAGTTATTCATTTTGGAGATGACAAACGCTCGCTAATGCTGCAGTAAAGAGGAGAGTCAATATTGCAGGCACTGAACGAGCGAGCCTGCTCAGGGCTCTTCCTAGCCAGGCTGAGCACCAAATTGCTTCCGAAATGGCCTCAGGGAGCAGCTTTTAAAATGAATTTCAGCAGAGAGCACAAACTATGGCCGTTCTCAGAGTCAGGTCTGGCTTGCGCTGACTCTGTGGGAGTTTGAAATGGGCTTGGGGATGTGGGCAGACCCCCCTGTCCTGGGCATCGTGGTTGTAACTGCAGCTCAGTTTGTTCTCTGGGGTCTTCAGCTGTTGGGGATGGGCTTCCAAAGCTGTTAGAGGCTCCTCTAGGGCTTGTGGTTCAGAGCCATCAGCACATCCTCGCAATGGAAGGGACGAGCAGATCCAAGTAGGAAGGAAGAGGAGGCAGAAGGGGATGGTGGGGTGACGGGCTGTGACAGAGGATGCCTTGACTGAGCCCTGATTGATTCCCACTCGCAGCCTGCGTTACTCTCCCAGGCGAGCGCAGGCTGGAAGCTGTCAGATGTTAAATCAAGATAATAATCTGTCTGCTTGAAGCTCTGAGCAGGCCTGGCTGCTTCTGCAGCATCCGGCACAACCGGGTCCCCTGCGCTGGCAGGAACCTGCTGGGAACTTCCCAAAGGCTTTGCGGTGTGTTTCAGGAGTGACTCCCTTTTCCACATGGAATGTGCTGCAGCAGGGCCCAGGCTCATCCTTGCTCTGTGACCCCAGATCCAATGTGTTTAGTCCATTGGCACAGTTTGTTTCCCGTAGCGCTGCCTCCTCCACACACGTGGAACTGGGGCTGCTCCCACATCCCGGCCAGCTCCAGCCTGCCTGTCCCAGCCTGCCGTGATGGTGACGCTGCCTTTGTAGGGCTGATGGCAGATGCTCCTGTGTCTCAGCCCAGCTCCCTGCCAAGGCACTGATGGGGTGCATGGTGCTGCGGGCAGGTTTGGGTAAAGCCAGGGCTGGATGACCCTCATCCAGCCACCTCCTGCAGCATCCTTGCTCTGCAGCTGGTGTCATCAAGCCCCGGTTTGTGACCAGGCTGCTATGGTTAATGCACTGAGCAAACCTAGGAGGGGTTAACGAGCAGTTCTGAAATGCACGGGTAGCATCGCAGGCATTTACAGACTGTGGGGATGTGCCTTATAGCTGGTGACTCTGAAATAAGCCCAACACCCAGCAGAGCGCTACCAGCTCCTCGGCCCTTCCTTGCTCTGTGAGCCTGGCTCTCTACTCTGCTGTTCTCCTGGCACCAAGGGAGTGAAGCAGGTGGGCACAGGAGGTTTGAGGGTTTATTTTTGAAGGGTCCCTCTGAGGATGCCGTTGGGCTACTGGCGTGTCTCTCCCAGGCAGGAGGAGGCAGCTCTGTGGACTCTTACTGCATGCTGCCAGGAGAGCAGCGAGGCAGCAGAGCCTGCCCACGGGCACGCTACGCGCTCCCTGCCACACAGCCGCCCCCTCCTTGCTGCTGAGCAGTGGGAGCAGGCAGGGATGCTTCCTCCCCGCTTGACAGCTGGATCCTGCTGGCTGCCAGCGAAACCTCTCCCCTCACTATGGGGCAGAGTGAGACCTCTCCCCTCACAGCCACCAGCCAGAGATGGGGACGGAGTGAGACAGGGACCAGGCATGGGTGCAACCTCAGAGCTCACTGGTCTCCATAAAACCCTGTGTGATGCAGCCACTCTGCTCCAGGGAACAAGCTTCCCTCAGCAACCAGCGAGAGGATTTTGTGCAAGAAAAACAACCCATCTTTCTTTTTTAAAGCAAGGTCTGTTGTTTTAGAGCTGCTGGCTCCTGGCCGGCTCTAATAACGTGCCAGGCACTTGGAGAGAGCAGCAGGGGCACGGGGCTCACCTGCAGGGCCCCAGCACAAGGTGGTAGCATGGCCATCTGCGCCTTGCTTTAAAAACTCTGGTTGGGTGCATAGAATACTCCTTTAAAAACCAGGATTAAGCCTTGAGGAGGCATGAATGGGATCCTATAGCCATGTGCAGCCTCGGTGCTGCAGTCGGCTGAACATCAAGGGCTGTTTTTGAACCCCAAGTAGAGATATCATCTGTTCCGGAGCACTACGGCTTATTTTGGTGCCAGCTGATGGCATCTGGATTGCCAGTGGGTTTGATAAGCTCCCCTGCTCCCCGTGTCCGAGTGTGCGTGGCCCTGGGAGGATGTGGATGGAGAGGAGCTAGGGCACACTTGGGAGCAGACCTACGCCTGGCTCTGGCTCCAAGATGGAGCTGCGCTCTTCCTCACTGTCACCAGTGCCGGGAGGGGCACAATCTCTTCCTTATTAGTTGACCAGGACACAGACGCCCTGGTGAGTTTGCTGGAGTGTGACCCTGCTCTCCGTGGGGACTGTTGAGCTCGCAGCACGGGGCTGTGCCTCCTGCCTACGTGGCATGGCTGTGCACTGGGGCAGCAGCTCTGGAGGCTGCCCCAACCCTGCCAGCCGACCCCAAAAAACCCATAAAATCCAAGGCAGCTGCAAATTCGCTGCAATATGCTGTGGAAACTATCCGGGTGCACCAATGCTGGCGCTTACCTGGACCTTTTCCGAGGGCGCTGCCAACTGTTGTGTGCTCTGGATGGAGCCCCACTTCTTTGGGGTGGGGTGGGGGGGCTCCCCCTAATGCAATCCCCCCATAAACTGTGCCACTTCCCCACAGACAGGGGCTGCCCATGCTTCCTGAGGCCAGGCAGCAGTGTACCATGAGGCAGGAAACCAGGGAAGCGGGAGCTGAAGGGGAGAGCAGCAAGCAAGCAGGATGGGAATGGGCTGGTCGCTGTGCTTGCCACAACAGCTGGAAGGAATGAGGTCACCTTCTGAGCACATCAATGGGGTTGCTTAGGGTAACGGGAAGGGAGGCCAGTTTTAATCAATTAGTTGGAAATTAAGTTTACACACAGTAGCAAACGCTTCCCATGCAAGTGGCGCAGGGCCAGCGCCCCTCGGTATGTAACTCTGTCTGCTCAAGGCCAGGTGAACCTGTATTCTGCTCAGCACAAGGGACACAGAGCAAATTGGAGTTTCCCCTACACAAGCCAGGACTCAGCCCCCAGGAGCTGCTACTCAGCATCCCCACAGTGGGAAGGGGCCCTGGCCACCCTCTGTGCCACAGGGTGGGATGCTGATAGAGGGGACAACAAAGTCTCGTCAGACCAGGTGCCCCAACCTCCCTGGCTGTGCAGGCCATGGCCAGAGCGAACACAGTGGCACATGCTGACCTTCCTGCTGGGAAACTAAGCCCCACCTGATGATGATGATTATTATTATTAATTTTTTTAAGAGGGGTAGTATCTGTGAGACCAGCCCACGAGCTGTAGTGCTGGTGCTGGGCTCTGTGGTGTCTGAGGAAGGGTGGGCAGTTTGCTTCCCTTCTCACTCAGGGCTTTATTTCCCAAGAGCTGGGGCTGCTGTTCCAATCTCTTGGCTGTTTCCGAGTGCCAGAGCCCTGTCTGCCAGGCAGTCACACCTCTGCTTGCAGGATGGCTGCTCGGCTTTTGAGGTGATAAATGGGCATGTGTGCAGCCAGGGCTGTGTACCCGGGGAGGGGCTGGAAGAAGCTCTTGAGGTGTGACCCCCCCCATCTCCTAGGGAAGGCCACCCTGGCAGCCAGTCCCCAAAAGGGAGGCCCTGCAGTGGTGGCACAAAGCCTGGAAGGCTTCTCAGCTGTGATGGTTAATGGCATCGTGTAGATGGCTCTTCTGGGGCAGCACATGGGGAGCAGGAGCAAAGCTGCTCCTGGTACCCACTGCCTTGCTGGGATGCCTTTTCCCCCCTCCCCTCCTTCCCAATGCCCAGCTCGGCTGTGCAGCTGGTTTCCTGGGACGAAGCTGGTCCTGGCTCTCAAAACCGAGGTCTGCTTGTGTAGGCGTTTGCACTTCCTCCCTCCCTCCCATGGTGACTGGTTTAGAAGACTTTTCCCCACCCCAGCCCCTCTATGTTTCTAGCTCTCAGCCTTTCCAGCTCTGAGATTCCGGCTGGGATCAGGTGTTAGGTCACGCACCTTTCGGTATTGCCCCAACCAAGAAGGAAGCAGAGCCAGAGCCTGGAGCAGACCCCACAGATGATGAAATCCCTGGGATTTCACTTCTGTTTCTGGAGGGGTGTGGGATGCGTGTGCCCCCATCCGGGACCCAGGAGAGTCCCTGGGGCCAGGAAGGACAGGCAGAGCTGCATGCTCACACCTTCTAGGTGCAAATTGATTAAAACCTGCTGCATTACTGCTCCCCTCTGCTAGTGGGAACTGACAGGAGCCCTCCAAACTGGGGACTCTGGTTTATCACTGCTCAGGAACCAGTGTGCTCTGAAGTCTGTCCCAGCTGCCCATCCCATGCACCAAGGTGGATGGAGAGGCCCAGGGGAAGGAATCTGCTCCTTGCCAGAGCAGAGACAGCTGATCTGGTGTATCATAAGGGGAAAACAGCATTTTGTCAGTGCTAATCCCCCCACCATTCCTGTAGCAATAGCATTAGGGATAAACTGAACTTGCAACGTGATATTAAGACATCTGTCAATACTCAGAGCTTCAGAATAAAAGACTCATTTGCTGCCCAGTCGAACAGGTTATAATCCTTCCACATCTCCCTACAGCCAAATGCTGCTCATTGATTACTGGTGTTGCTCAAAGCAGCTACTCCGGCGCTGAGTCAAGGGCTGCGAACGCAACCGGTTTGGTTTGGAGGCCAGCCGGCAGCAGGCACACGCTGGGGGTTGGCGGGCATCAGGGTGCCCTGTGAACTGGGGTTGGTGGGCATTGGGGTGCCCTGCAAGCTGGGGTGCCGGGGTTGGCGGGCATTGGGGTGCCAGGGTTGGCGGGCATTGGGGTGCCAGGGTTGGCGGGCACTGGGGTGCCCTGCAAGCTGGGGTACTGGGGAAAGCTGGCACCCCAAGGGGTGGGAGCCAGGGGTGCCCGCTCCACTCTGGCACCGTGCTCTGGGCCAAGCCTTGCTTCCATGCCGAGGAAAGACCCGAGCTCTGTGCTTGGCTTTGCTGGTGCGGGACCGAAACGCTCCCTCCCTCCAGCCAGGCTCGCTCGGGTTTAACCACCCCCCGTCCTGTTCCGACGGGCACCTTCTGGCACGCGGCTGCGGGGCTCCGGCACCATCCCGCCGGACCGTCCTGACCGAGGGGCTCCGGGGCTGGATCCGGCCCCGCTCTGCCCGGCGCTCAGCCCCAGTGACTAGCTCCGGGGGTATCTCCTTGACAGACCCGACGGGCCGGGGCAGCGGCGCCGCCCGTCCGTGCGGCGAGACTCGAGGCCGTGGTGAGGGGCGGGGAGGCCGGTGGTCTCCCCTGCCTCCAGAAGCCGAGCGCGGGGGGGTGGCGGCGCACGTTTACCGGGACGAGCTGTAAATAACGCCGGCAACCCCAGCATCCCGGCACCCCAGCAGAGCGGGGAC
>VZTU01030978.1:0-32241 GCA_013400835.1 Zapornia atra | reverse complement strand
CGGCCCAGCCTTAAAGGCGCCGCTGCCCCGGGGTGTGGGGTGGGGGCCCGGTGGCCCGGGGCGGGTGCGGAGCGACAGCGCTTCCCGCGGGGAGATGTTCTGTGGGGACGAGCGGGGGTCCCGGGGGGATGTGTGTGAGCCAGTTGAGATGACGTGGCGGGGCCCCTCAGGGGACATGGGGGAGTCCCTGCGGGGATGGGACCGCGGTGGGGTCCCTGTTAGGAGAGGGACGTGTCACGGCTCCACGGGGACTCTGCCAGGGTGTGGGGGGATGTGGGGTCCCTGGGAGGGACAGACACACGTGGCGAGGTCCCTGTGGGGATGAAGATGTGGCAGAGGCTGTGAAGGGACCTGGTGGGGTCCCTCTGGGGCTGTGTGGGGCCATGCTGGGGTCCCTGTGGGGACAGGGTCTGTGAAGGGGCATGGCGGGGTCCCCGTTGGAATCGGGACCCTGCCAGAGCGCGTGAGGACAGGGGACAGCATTAGGAGCGGGGAGGGGGACAGCCCTAGGAGAGGACTTGAGACATCCCAGAGCCCGCTGCTCTCTCTTCCCTGCACCGGGAACCATGGGACAGGAAGGAGGGTGGTCTGGGTCCCCTGGCTCCCATGGGTGCTTGTGGGTGCCACGCTGGGGGCCAGGCTGGTTTCCCCGTGGAAGGATGGCGTGGAAAGGGGGGATCCGCACGGCACAGGAGAGAGCTTGGTTTGGCTGGAAATGGTGGGGCTAAGGTGAAAGGGTCTGCGCCCTCCTGCCACGGCAGGGATGGGACAAGGCAGCCTGAGCTGGAGAGAGGAGGAGGGCAGCCTTCACATTAACCCTCCCACTGCTGGAACGAAGTATCCTCACCCCGTCCTGCTTTTGTTTGCTTTCTGGCTTTGTTGTCACACGTTCGGACCAAAACACCAAAAATCCCTGATAGGAAGCATTCCCTGTGCCCAGCCCTCTGGCTTGGATCTCCCTTCAGCAGGTTTCATGACTCAGCAGCCCAGATGGAGCCATCCCTCGGCCCTCAGCACCAAATCTGTTTATTGCTCCAGAGGCTGTTTTTCCAAGAGCCTTGCTGCTTTGTAACAGCCAGCGCTCTTCCTTAAAACCCTGCCTCTCCAGCGAAGGCTCTCGTCACACTCAGCGCGGAGGTGGGTGGGCGAGGAGCAAAAAATAGACAAATTAAGAAAACCTCAAAAGGCCAAAAAATGAAACTGTAAGGATTCCGGCTCCCCAAGCTCAAGGTCTGCTTTGCCTCCACGTTGCATCAGCTCTCCTTTGCGAACCCCTGGGTGATCTCAAGTCCACTGAGAAGCTCTGGGGGTGTCCCTGGGATGGAGGCGCTGTGTCCTTGGCTGACAGCTTCGAGCCTTCGCAGTGCAAGGGTGGTGTTGGCCACGGCAGTGCAGGGAACGATGAGGATGGGGTTTGCGTTGGTAGCCTCGGTGACCTGAGGGATTCCCTCCCCAAGCACCTAAACCCCTCATTTTCCCCTCATTTGACTGTCATTAAATGAGGAATAGTCTGTTGTGCAGACCTAGCTGCTCGACGTGGGCAGTTCAGAGCTGTTGGTGCAACTGTACAGGGATGTTTTAATGCTGGTAGAACTTGGGCACCCTGCACCCTGCAGGAAGCTTCATGGGGTTTTAGTGTGGGTTAGAGGACGCAAAGAGGGAAATGTGAGGCCTTTGGCCCAAGGATGCAGCGGGTGCTGGAGCTAAAAGGCATTGTCGGGCTCCTCCCCACATTTGGCCCTGGCAAAGGGTTGGTTTGTGGGCACTGGGAGTGAGAGTGGGGGGAGCCGGGCTGCTCAGGGGTGTCTTCCAGCCCACCTGCAAGGAGTGATGCCGACCAGAATGAGCATGTGGAGCTGGGACTGCGAGGGTTTGCTCTGGAGCGCAGGGCAGGTGTTCAGCAGCAAGTGCTTTCTTGAGGGCCTGCCTGCCCTCTGCCCTGGCATAGGGGGCCAGTGTGGGATCCCCTGCCCCAGAATGCAGCCTGTGCTGCTGTTGGGTGCTGTGTGGGGCATCAGCGATCCTGTAAGGCAAATGTGGGACAGGTTTTGCCCCTTCCCGAAGGAACCTGTGTGTAACTGTGCAGTACAAAGACCCTGTTGAGGAAAAGATGCTTGAAGTGGGACCGGACCTTCCTGGTTACACCCCACAGTGCCTTTGGGGGCAACAGCATCGGGGTGGGGGGCTCAAAACCACCCTCGTGCAGCCCAGCCTGACAGATACATGCAGGCCATTCCCCACTTGCTGGGGTGAGCCTGGCAGGGTGCAGTCCCGGGCACATTCCTGAAGGGTGTCTGGCCCACAGACCATTAGCTGGTCATTAGGACGATTAGCTTAATCACCAGGGTGTTTTCCTGCCACGCTCTGTGATCAGGGTGTGATGGGCTGCCGCAGGGTCACGCAGGCTGGTGAGTGGGGAGCAGATGGCTGCTTTCTGCACGGTCGTGGCACGGGTGTGCAGGGATCTGCCGCCATCCATCCGTCCTCTCCAGTTTCCATGGCTACGCCAGAGTTTACTCTTCCCCGCCTTCAGCCACCCGCATGGGTGTGATGCACAAAAAAGGTCCCTGTGTGATGCAAAGAGCCCAGGGACGTGGGTCCTCCTGGTTTTTGATAGCCACGACTGCATCCCAGGGTGCTCAAACCACAGAGCAACAGGCACTGGCATCCCAGCAGCACTGGTATCCTGGCCAAGCGGCACATTTATGGCATTCAGGAGAGCTGAGGCACAGTTTTGTGGTGCTGCCTTCTCCTCCCTGATGGCAGCAGGGACCTGGGAGGAGGCAGCGAGTAATCTCCTGGGGATAAATCCAGCTGCTGGAGCCATCGGGCGCCTCTCACTCAATGCGAGGTGACGGCACAGAGCAGAGATCCCTCAGCAGGCGCTTGGGCTACAGCCTGTTAACAGGGGCAAACAAAACCCGAGCTGGAGGTCACCACGTGCGGTGTAAGGGGCTGAATGTGGGTCACAGGGGCTGCTCTGGGGAGATGGGGGGGATGTCACAGCATGGTAGAAGCTCTGTTTGCTTGCCAACGACATGAGGAGCTGAGGGGTGGGCATCCCAACCCGTAGGCTGTGTGTCCCTGGACAGGGGCAATTTCGGCTCAAGGGCTCCCTGGATGTGGCTGGGGCAAGGTGGGCTGTGAGGGTGTGTGGCTGTTTCCAAATCCATGGGCTGCTCTGATTCACAGCACCAGTGGGTGATGCAGGAGGTGTTTCCATAGCCGGGGTGTGTAGCAGCCATCCGCTGTGGGAGCCACGTGCGGCAGAGGCTGAGTCATGGCTGGGGCAATACTCTTTCCTCGCCCCAGCAGCCCAGGCGTGCCTGCCTGCTCTGGGATGCTGGGAAGACACTGTCCCTTAAGGTTTTCCATCTGCTGCCCATCCATGATGGGCTGTATGTGGTTGTGGGCTCTACGGGGTCATGGGGAGCAGCCCCACGGCATATGTCTGTTGTGCTGAGGGCTCAGACCCCTTGTTAGACAGCGGGGGAGCGGAGATGGAGCAGCTGTGTGCATTGTGTAGGGACCACAGGGTATAGGCTGCTTTTCAGCAGTTCCCTTGGTCAGACACTGGGTGCTGAGGGATATTGGGGTGCTGCTTGGTCCCAGGAGGGTGGGGTGAGCTTCATCCAGGCGCTTACCCGCTGAATCACGGGGCTGTGCAGCCACGGTGCGCGTGCCTCTGGCCTGACTGGGGGGGCATGCTCTGCGTCCTTCCCTGACCCATCTCCCCAAGCCCCTGGGGAAGGTTCTGTGGGCAGACAGGGAAGCGAGGGCTGATGGACTGACATGGCCTGGCAGCTCTGCCTCCCCAAAGGCACTCGCTGCTCCTTGTGCCCTCCCTCCCCATCTCAGCTGCCTGCCTTGCCAGGCAGCTGACCTGGGGTCCGTGCCCCACTGCAGGGGCTTCACCAAATCCAGGGAGCCCAACCTGGAGTGTGCCCATCCCACCCCTGCTGCACGGGGCTGCTACGAGCTCACACCCCCATCACATTTAATGGGATAGGTTAGAGGGTGCTGCACCCACCTGCAGGTGCTAGTTCATGAAGCTTTGACTTTCCAGGCAGGCTTTGCAAAAGAAATGGGATGTTGGTGCTTGTATGGAGGCTCAGGGGATGCTGGGACCCTCTCTCTGGAGCAGAGGGTGATCCTTGCTTGGGATCCTGGCAAGGAGCCTGGCAGGGAGTGGGCATTGCCTAACAGCTCCTGTGCTTGCAGGCTCAAAACACTGGGCACACTGTGTGTGCTGAGCTTCTGCCTCAGCCCGTGCCTGGCTTCTCATGCCCTTTCCCACCCTGTTGTGGCCCATGGGGTCCCCACGCAGTCCTGACCCTTCACCACCATGGTGTGCCAGCACACAGGTGGGACATGTGGGCTGGCTTGTGGTTCCCCTGCAGATGCACATTCAGCTCCGTGGGGAGCATCCCACGGGATGGGGGTGTTTGTGTGCACAGGGCTGCTGGAGGCTTTGCTCTCTGGCACCCTCCATCTGCTCTGGTCGAAGGGAGTGTCTGGAAATGGGAATGCTTTCCCAGTGCCACCACACACACTCCTGCCATGCTTGCTAACGAACCCATGCAGGGTTTTCCTGGAAGCTCAGGGAGCCGGTTTGTGGGAAGAGTGGAGCAGGTTGCTGTGGGGCATGGAAGGGTTTGGATTTTTCCCTTTCTTGTGTGTGACCAGCTCTGGTGTTTCATTGTCCATCATCGACACACTGCTCCAGTGCAGTGGCGCTTGCCTCCCAAAGCGGGTGGCTTGGGTTTCACAGGCCCCACCTGATGGGAATTTGAGCAGGCAGTAAAACTAGGGCTTCTCCTGCCTTCCTTATCGGCGTTATTGGCTCCACAGCAGTGACTGTGGGGAGCCCAGTGCTGTGCTGGGGGGGTGGCGTCAGCCCCCGGGATCTGCTCCAGGCCTCCCCCACCTCCCAGGGCTGAGTCACCGGTGGGCCGAGTGCGTTTGCCGCTGGTATGACGGCAGCTGCAAGACCCAAAAAAAACCCCTCCCAGCACTGATGCTTGTAATGAATAACACAGCCCCGATGAGGATTCGTACCAGGAACACCTCATGGCACGGCGATTAGCAGTGACTAAGACCTGAGTGCTGGGATGGAGCAGCAGCTGACTCCCCCCATTGCCCGGGTCCTGCCGTAATTCATTCCACAGGTACCTGTATCGGCACATTAACCCAAAGCGGCTGCCTTCCCACCCAGCCCCAGCCTTGTTCCATATTTAATCTTTCATGTTCACCTGAGTCTCTAATTAAGCCAACTGCAGCCCTTAGCTGAGAGCCCGCGGTGTGCTAACGAAGCCTGGCCTTCCTGCAGCACTGTGCATGCGAGACCTGCACAGCAGACCCCCTAAACCAGCCCCAGGATGACCCTTTTCCCTCTATTTTTTCCTTCCCCACACCTTTTCTTTTTATTTAATTCACATCTTGAACTAAGGCTGGTCCCAAAGCAGGGTCTGAAGTGAGGGTCTGGTAGCAGCAAAGCTCCCAAAACCAGCATGTGGGGGCTGCATTATTTTTTCCCAGTCGTGACCAGTTAGCTCAAGGTATCCAAAAAGCCCTTTTGTTAGGTTCCTTTTCCCAGGCATCAGCAGCTGCCCAGAGAGCTCGTGTCATGGCGAGGCAGGGCAGCGCGGAGACCTCGCATAAGGCTTCCCAAGGGATCGGCAGTGACAGAGGAGCCGGCCGGTGGCAGGGGCAGCCGCTGTCCTGCCATCCTGTCCTGCCTGGCCACCTTCCTCTTATGGCATCCCAGTTAAAAATAACCCCTCATGCCAAGGCAGTGAATGGGGTTCTGATTTCCCTTGGTCGCTGCCGGCTCTGGGTGATGGGGAGAGATGCACGTTGTAAATAGAACAGCATATCCATGGCAACCCCAACTTTTCATTATTGTTAATTACTTGCAGAGTGCCAGAGCAGTGCATGGCGCTTCCCAGTGTGGATAAAGANCCTCACCCTTCCAAAGCCTCTCCAAATGGCATCGAGGCGACAGCTAACTCTTGGGAGGCTGGAGCTGGGTCTGGCAGGCAGCGCTGGAGACATTTTGTGAGGAGTCGGAGAGGAGCTAGGATTGAAAGGAGGAGGGACCAGCGTGGCAGAGCCAGCCAGGAGCTCCGGGAGGAGGGGGGGGAGGGGGGCGCTGCCTTTTCTCCCAAAACATCTTCCTGCGTGTCAGCAAAGGGTTCAGAGGGGCTGGAGCGGTGCACGCCCGCCAGGGAGGAGGGAGACAAAAACGATGGGCTGTGTCTGAGCAGGGGCTTTTCTCTCCTCTGTTTCATGGTGCTCAAGGGAGCGTGAGGAGGGGAGGAAGCACCAACAGTGGCTGTCACCAAAGGGGCTGGGATTGGTTGGTGTTGGCTCCAGCCCTTTCGCCATGGAGGAGCCTCCAGCTGAAAGCCTGCCCTGTTTAATCCCCAAGCAGCTGAGCTCGGCCTCAGCTGGCACTGTTTGCGTGGGTCTTGTGTCCATTCCTTGGGGTTTGGTTTATTTTATGGGAAGCGGGTTGAAAGCTCTTCGGTGAAGAGGTTCCTGTCCTGACTCCCCCCACCAGTTGGCCTGGCTCCAGGGCTTGGTACCCAAACCCTGAGTTGATGTGTTGCCTGTCCTTAGCCCTGGTGTAAGTGGTAGCAGGATGCCTGTGCCTCGTGGGGTGTGGACAGCCATGACCCAGCACCCTGTGTGCTCCCCCCCAGTCCCCATCTCACCCCTGAGCCTTTGATGGAGCTTTTGAGCCCAGCAGCCTTTTCCTGACGTCACTCTCCTGCTTGTGCTCTGCGGCACCGCAGCACAGTGTGTTCCAGCCTGGGGACTGCTGTGGGAGCAGTGATGGGGTGCTGGCCCTGGCACAGCGTGCTGGAAGCCGGTCACCCTCCCTGCCCCATGAAAGGGGAAAACCTGTTTTTGTGTACTGTGGTGGCACTCGAGGGCCACATCCCAGCCTTGTGCTCCCTGGCCTGTCCTGGCAAAGGAAAATCTCTTTTCTGGTTCCCTCCCAGCTGCTACAGGATTGTGGATGTTTCCAGGGACCTTTTCTCCCAACGCTATTTTGTGCTGTCCAAAGCATGGGGCTTGGTACAGGAAAAGCAGGGCACACTTCCAGCCCCCGATGGGTCCCCACAGGCAAATGAACAGCAACCAAGTTCCTCAGTGCTGGTTGGGGACGTTGTAGATCTCAGGCTGGCTGTGGCTCACAGTTCTTGTAGAGGTTGTGGCATTGGCAAGTGGGCAGGAGGAAAGGTAATTTGGCTATTGCATGCTAAAAGACAACCAGGAAAAACATTCCCAAGGATTTATGGCTTACTGCGTCCCTTCCCTCGGTATTCCCCATCTATACAGGCTCAATTTCTACAGCCTGGAATCTTCAGCGTGTCATTTATTACTGCGGCTTCTCCTTAAACAACAGTATTTCCTGGGTAATGTGGTGGCCGCAGCTGTGCAGCCGCTGTTGTTTCTCCTCTCATGATGAGAAGCTGATGGATACAGGTACAAGCAGCTGCCTGACCTTCCCAGGCTTGCTCCAAGCCTGGGGACAGGGACGTAGGACTGTTTCAAGTCACTTTAATTTTATTACAAAACCAAAACACTTCACATTCAGTGGCACTGTGGGTACACAGGATCATTACTCTTGGGGTGCTGGGGGGAGGAACCCTTCACAACCAAACCCTAAAGACCCTGGTGAGACATCAATACAGTTACAGCTCAGGCTTTTCTGTGAGGTCCTGAACATGAGAGCACCCCTCATCCCACCTACACTGGCTCTGTGCTACTTATGGGATGGCGTTTCAGCCTTACACCTTGGCAGCGGATGCTGTTCAATGCTCTACATGGTACCAAGCTGCGCCCCAAAAAGCCACCTTCAGCGTCCCACTGTGCTTTCACACAGGCGTTTCATGCCAAAGTTGGGTGCTGGATCATCTGATGTCATGGGGTGTTGCGTGTGTGTAGGGCCTCATTGCACCTCACTGTTGCTTTGCTGCCCAACTGAGGATGTTGTTGCTAATGTGAAAGCTGAGAGAAGAAAACCCCGACTTAGGCAGGTGGGTGGGGGCTCTGGGCAGTTTGGTGTGTTATCTTTTGTGAGAGACTGCGGTGATACTGAGTGGCCCTTTGTTTGTGCTCTGGAAGGCTGGGCGGGTTGTAGCAGCCAACCTCTGTGACGAGGACTTGCACTGTGGGATTATCAATAATTTGGCAATGCCAAACCCAGTGAAGCTTATTGGTTTGTACCGCAGTGCGTGCCAGCATCACCAAGAAGTATCAACTGCTGAGGAGGTTCCCTTTCTTGTGCTTTATCACAATGGAATGGAAAAGGCTGGACCACTGCAAGCTCTATTTTTGTACCCACGGGCACATGCCCTCTCCTCTGAAAGCTGACGCTGGTTTAGGAAGGGGTACAGGAAGGGAGGGAACCGATTTCTATACCCCCGGCCTTGCACAAAGTGGGAGCGTGACTGCAGTTACATGCTGCTCCTCTGTCCTTATTCTGCGTCGCTGTCAGAATAAAAGTACCATGATCCTCCCTTTAGTCACAAGAGGTGTCAGAAGTGGGTGCCCCGTTCACAGTTAAAATTAGCTTATACGGCACCCGATTCCTTCCAGCGCTACGTGGCAGCGTAATTCCGACAACAGCAGAGTCAAAAGGAAACCAGGCAGAGCGTTGTCAGTATTCATATGACTTAACAAAGCTCCCTACTTGTGGTTTCTTTTTTAAAAAAAAAGCCCCAAAAGATTTGAAACAAAAGGCAATGTCCTTCATTCAACACCGCTCAAACCTCCAAGCGCTGTCAGAGCGACTTCAAAGACTTGCCGCACCCGATGGCTCCCCCCACAGCGCTTGCGCCCGGCCTCAGGCTTTCGTGATGTACCCTTCTCTGATAAGGAAGTCATAGATTTTCCTGGTTTTGTTCACATCGATCTTGATGAGGGCTCTGGCCTGTGCCAGTCTCAGGCCTCCTTGTTTGTTACACTCGTTGACTAGAGCAGCTTTATATTCTAAATAGGCTCCAGGGACCAACCTCACCATCTGACAGAGCTGGAAGACAAAAGGTGAAGTTAATAAATGCCTGTCATGCTTCCTCACCCTGTGATTCCCTGTTGGGGGAGTAATGTTGTTAGGGTTTTTCTGAAAATGCTTTAGAATGTGTTGGTTTTGTGTGGGGAGACACACACACAGAGCACCTGCGTTCTGAGCTGCTTGGGCCCACAGGTAGGGAGGGGAAGGAGCCCACTGGGTGCTGCACTTAGAGCATTCCTGACTCAAAAACAAACTGGGAGGATGAAAGCAAGCGCTGGGCTGGCAGGAGCGTAACTGTGTGTCCTGTGTGGGCGTTGTTCTTTGCAAACCAAGGGAAGCACACATGCCAGAGAGACTTGCAACCAGCAATTCGGCTGCTGGGAGGGAGCCAGGGAGGGCATCTGTCTATTAATCCCCTGCAGACTAAGTCTTTAATCCCCTTCTACACAAGCAGCTATGCCACGCTGCTGGTCCCCTCCGAAAGGCTGGGCTGGACACTGCGCAGGGAGGAGGGAATTATGTGTTTGGAAGTTTGGAGGAAGGCATTGCTTCCAAAAGTGCCTGTGCTCTGCCGTTACATCACAACACTTCTGCTTAGCTTTCCCATCCCAGCTGCCTTGAGACAGCGAGCTGAGTTGCTCCCAGTGGAGATACGGGCTGTGTCCTCCTTTTAATAGGGAAACATTTAATGATTGTTCCTCCTGGATAGAGCAAAGGAACTCAGGCTTTGTGTCTGAGCTGATGAGGAAATGAGATTACCCCTATACACTGATGTCCTAGTCACGATCCCTGAGATGCTGGATGGAACCAGAGGTGCCACATCCCGCAGTGACTCTGTGGTCTGATTTTCAGTGCTGCCATCCCTAGTGACAGGGAAACAGTTCCCAGGTAGAGGGAGAAGTCTGGAATATGTCTGTATTTCCATGCACTGAGAGCTGCCTGAGCACGATCTAAGGACAGTTTGTGACTTGTACTAAAAAAAAAGGAAATAATCTTTTATTTCCCTAGTTCCCAGTGTTGCCTTTCACTGGGTTAGAGGACAGGCCTACTGCGAGCTGCGGAAGCGAGCTGTAGGAAACAGCTGCAGCCGGGCCCTTGCTGTGCTGTTTCCCTCGGGGGTTGCCATGTGGGCTGCAGTCCTGCTCCTGTGGGCTCTGCTGATCTCTGTGCCTTGATGGCTCGCAGTGCCTGTGGTGCAAGAGCACCCTGCAAATGGCACCCTCAGGCCAAGCTAACAGCCTATCGCGTGAAGCCGCGTTCTGTTACTGGCCATGCATGCATACAAAAAGTTTGGTACATGCACTGAACAGCAGAAATATGGGGGAAAAAACCCATGAAAAGAAGAATAAGCTGTTATCACCTCCATGGCTCGTTAGTTTCAGTGAAGAACCAGCCAGAAGTGGTTGTAGTTTGGCTGTGAGGTGTCTCGAATACACCAAGAGCTCTGCTACTCAGGTTCAGCATCTGTCCAGAGAAGCCCTTGACAAAATCCTCTCCCAGTTTTATAACCGGTGCTCATCAAGAAAAATAAACCCTTCTGCTCGCTCATCTCACAACAGAGGAAGAGAGGATGTCATGTTCTGGATATGTAATAATACCTTGGTGCTCCCCACCTTTCTCTGCCACGCAGGAGAACTCGCTGCAGCCACGCTGTGCAAACAGCACAGTCACTGAAATGAAGCTGACTGGAAAACCTGAATGATTTTTGTGAGGGGGGAAGAGCAGTCAGGGTGTGTGAGTGCGGTGGCACTCCCAGCACCCGAGACAGATGGTGTGAGCACCCCTACGCTGTGAAGATGAAGTTTGACACGGATCTTTCCGTTCCTTTCCTCACCTCCTTCTCCTTCTCGTTCAGTTTCTCTGTCCCTGGGAGACCTGTGAGGTTCAGCGGCGGGGCACTGCGTCTACCTGTGGAGAGGAGAAAGGGAAACACTGAGGGACTAGGGAGTGGTTTGGCTGTGACTGTTCCTTAGGTGTGTTATCGGGGGCAATTAGATCCCTGTGATGTTAACCCACTGTGATCCAAGTGTTTCTAGACAGGGGTGTTTGGGGCTTGGTGCAAGCACTGCACCAATGTGAGAAGAGGTTCGGTTTCAAGAGGGATGTGGTTGAGTGCTCTGAATGCTTGAGGGCTCCGGAGGCTGCTGGCCCTGGCTCCCTGCCTGTTAGGAGGAACCGGGAGACAATAGCTCTCTGTCTGGGCTGTGCCTCCTGACTAAGCGGGCTCGAGTAGGTTGGTGCTGCATGCAGGGTGCAGGGCTAACTCCTAGCAGGAGTCAAACCAGCACCTCGACAGGAGGATGTGATGCAGAAATCACCAAGCAAAGGCAGTGCATGGATTTAGTTTTGTCTGATGCGATAAATGCTACTGAAAGAAGTGACAGGGTAGGCTGGGAGTTCTCACATTTGCCGTTGTTTATAACTTTGCTGAACTTTAACTGGTGCAGCCTAAATCTTCACAAAGGCTGGCTGCTTCCAGGTTGGCTTTTTCTCCCAGTATTTTTTTTTCTTTTTAATTTCCAGCACTCTGAACAAACCCTGGGTTATTGGTTTACACTTCTAGAAAGTCTCTTGTCCCTCTGCGCTGGGGGTTGTACAGTTGGTGCCGTCAGATTGAGAGAAGTGGCTCTGTCCCAGGGCAAACTTCCCAAATTTGGTGAAGCAATGGGATCCTGGAAAATCCATGGCTCCGGTTTCCCAAAGACTGTGCAGGGTGCTGCCCTGTCCAGGTCCTGCCTCTGGGATGGGGAGCCTCTCTCTTTCCCTGTGGATCCATGGGAGACCGAGGGGAGCCTGGACAGAGAGGACTGGGACTAGGAGAGAGCTGGAGCAGCATGTCTCTGGTAGGGGTAGGGGAAGCTGTTCTCCAGCACTCCTCCCTGCTCTGCCGAGACATGCCAGAATTTGGTTTTATGCTTTTATAAACCTAGGAAATAACATACAGAAACTCCACCAAAAGAAACGTATCCCAGCTGCAAAGTTGAGATCTCGCAATCTAGAAGTTCAGCAACGTTAATTTGCCCTATTGTATATTTGCTGTGACGCAGCCTTTAATTACAGAGACACGTGGCGGCTTTTCCGCAGTGTCTTTGCCTTACTCAGCATGCAGGATGTTTGTTCATCACCGACTGTATGGTGTTTTGTTTGGGTTTTGTTCGATGCTGGTTGTAAACACCGCATGCTGAGCCACAGGCAAAACAACCCAGGCTCTCTCGGGCTCCTTCACTGGCCACCGAGTCCTTGCCAGGCAATTAATTTCATTCCACTCGGCAGCCCTTCAGACGAGGGACACTGTCCCCATTTCGTGGGTGCCCAGCCTGGGAGACACAATGTTATTTTCTCTCCAAAACCCCAATCTTAGCTATCACTAAGTATGTTTAAAGCATGGTGTGCGCTGCAGTGACTGATTCCTTGGTATTCTGACCCATTTCCAGAAGTGGCGGATGTACAGACTTGGTGTGCACCTCTGAAAAGTCTGGTTTAAGTGGTTTACTGGCATCCACGTAAAAACTGGATGTAGAGACAGAGCTAGAAGCCAGTTTTCCCTGGCAATATTTAGCAGTCTGATAGTAAAACTTTACCCCAGTCTCATTTGTGAGACCTCAACAAACGAGATGGCATTTTACAGAGGGCTTGTTCATGAGGGGGCCTGAATCTGTCTATACTGGGCACTGAAAGAAGCAGGGGTCCTCTCAGTGGAACACCACATTGTTTGGTGCTTATGGAATTAAGGAATACAAAAGGGTGTTGATAGAAAAGGAAACCTGAAGCTGGATAGGCAACCTGTTATCATTTCCTTCCTGTCACTCTGGAGCACTTGATGCTCCAGCCACTGCCTGCGTCTCAGGCAACTGTGTTTTGGTGTTCTGCCCTTCCGAATCTGCTTGCTGTCAGGTTATGTTGCTATGGTGTGAGCTATACAGCTCCACTCAAACTGGATTAGCTTTATCTTTTAAAGATAAAATGTTGTTCTCATGTGAAAGTTCTTTCCTTTCCTGCCTTGTTAACATAGCTTTAGGATGGGGTTTCTATCTGTAGCCAGAAAACTCTAGAAATTCAGTGAAAAATGCAATAGGATTTGCATGCGGAATGAGCTGTAGATTGAGGCAGCGCTGACTCGCAGCGCTTGAGGACTGACGCTTTTGCACTGAAGCAAGAGAGTCAAACTGGCTGCCAGGATGGCATTACTGACGTGTGGCTGGTGCTTTATCACAGGCAGTTACCTGAATTTGAAGGAGCTGGTACCGTGGGACTCAGGCCGGAATCACTGAAAAGAAAGGAAATTTTTCAAATTGCCTTCCTGGGTTTTTTTTTTGTTGTTTTTTTTTAAGAATAACTGTATAATATATTGGCCCTGAAACGACTATTCCCCAACTTGTAGTAATGATACAGTTCAACTTGCGTTGTCAGACTGTGATCTGAAGTGAGCAGGATTTCTAAACATTTAGCACTCTCAGATTAAAACTGTGTCTGAAACCTGTTTAAAAAAAACCCAAAAGGGTATGTGTGTGTCATGGGACACAATAAAATGCTCACTGGAGACTGGGGAAATTCCACACTGTCTTCCCAGACCACACAGCGTACAGGATGCGCTTCCTTTGCAATGCACCTTGCTCCTCAAATCAGAGTGCTTGTGCGGGGTGACGACATATTAATAATGCTGCTACATCTAAAACCATCTGAAGCATTTCAAGTGTCATCTGTGCCCTCGTTAATATCCATAAAGGCCTCATTTCCCTCCATGACTTCATTAACAGTGGTTAAGTTCCTGAAATGTAAAATACAGCAAACAGAGATGCTGAGCCCTTACTACCCCCTTCCTTGCCAGCTCCTCAACAAGCACTCCTGCTGTCACCCAGTTTCTCACCCTTCTGAATTCTGCAGCCTGTTCCAGCTGTAGTAAAGCGGGAACGCATCTGTTACCAGGCAGGAAGGTGTTTGCTGTACCCCTCTGACTCAAGCCCAGGGATGTAAAAGGTGCAGTCTTACTGTAAACATACATATCAGCTTGTCGGCTGAGCCACTGCTGGCACGCACTGCTGTCCTGGATGTACTGCAGGACTTCAGAGAGCATGGTGCGCTTCAGGCGCTCCTCATCTCTTGTCTTCTTAAGGTGATCGTACGTTCTGGCACCTACGGTGAGCAGACATCGCATTCTCAACAGCTGCTCCGGTCAAAATGTTCAGCCTGTTGTTTTTCTGCTTTAGGAAATAAGTGAGGAACTTCTCTAGCTCTGGCCCAGGCTCTGCTATTCTCCCTCATGACAACTACTTGGCATCAGAAGGTCTTAGATTCCACCCTGCACCCTTCCCCCCTGGTTAATTTCAGGCCAAAACCAAACAAAAAAGGCTTCTGTGATCCAATTCCAGGATAAAATAGGCCATTTCATTTATGTAGAGGTCTCAGGCCTCTCTCCAGATACCACACTTGTTGATAGCCAGTGAAAATGTCCAGAGATAAAGCACTGGAGACCACTGTGCCATGACACACTTAGTTTATTCCCTGAACCTTTTGCAAAGCAGTGACTAAAGCACAGCTCTGCTAGACAAGCTGATGGCTCAACCCAGCTTTAGAAGAGCACAGCTGGACTGAAGCATTACTGCTAAAGCCTCGCTCAGTTTAAAGGGCTAGGCAAACACATTTCCAAAATAAGTGTCCTTTTTTATTCAGCACATCCTAAATGTTGTACAAGCCTCCCTCCACACCGTGACTAATGGGAACGGGCTGAATAATGCATCAGGTACTTACTACAGAAATTGGTGATTCCTGCTGCTCTGTATTCTTGTAGTCGCTTTATTTCCCTGCGCAGCTCGAATTCCACTGTTTTACCCCAACAGTAAGCAGAAGGGAAATCCAAAAAAACCAAATGTGGGTCAGCAGGGGTGGCGGAGAACTGTGCTGTACATTGTTAGTTCTTATCTGTCTACTCAGAACTCAGCTGTGTGGTGTACAGAGCCACAGGCAGGGGTACCCTCTGCACAGATCTGTACCTGGTCTCAAACTCGCTGTGTCCTAACGCTCCTTCTTCCCAGTCATTTTATCTTCATGCTTTGATAGTTCCTTTGCCATACCCCGGACAAGGCAAATAACAATAATGTAGGATTTTTTTAAAGGTATTTAAATAGTTTTGAAAAACTATTCTGTCCACAGATTCACAGAGTTATAGGGGTTGGAAGGGGCTTCCAGAGATTGTCAGGTCCAACCCCCCTGCCAAAGCAGGGTCCCTAGGACAGGTTGCACAGGTCAGCGTCCAGACGGGTCTGGAATATCTCCAGAGAAGGAGACTCCACACCCCCCTGGGCAGCCTGTCCCAGGGCTCTGTCACCCTCACTGGGAAGAAGTTCTTCTGCAGACTGGTGCAGAACTCCCTGTGCTTCAGCGTGAGGCCATCGCCCCTTGTCCTGACCCCACAGACCATTGAAAAGAGGCTGTCTATTTCCCCCTGTGTCCCACACTTGAGATAATGATAAACATTGATCAGATCCAGGTTTTTCTAGCATCTTTGAACTCTGATTTTCATAACTGGACCTTCCAAAATCTTTTCTTGCAGACAACTCTTTTCCTCCTGTCACTAAGATTAAACACCCCCTGTTTCTTCTGCTCAGTGATATTTACTGCCTATAGCTTTCATCAGCTGGCAGCCAGGCTTTGCTTAATTTTGCAGTGAGCAGGTTTGCTTGCCTTGAATTCCTTTACTCATAGAGCTCAGGAGGTGAGTATAATGCCTGTACTTGGCTGCCAGGTTAACTTGAGGACTTCACTGTTACTACAACCACAAAACAAAGTGCCAGGACTGGCACTCACATGTGGGACTCATGATTCTGCAGGATCATACTTCTGGTATTTCACACAGGGTGTCCTGAAAATACAGTTGCAACCCTTCAAACGCTTTGTTCTTTCTAATGAGCAACAATTTTTCTGGTTTAAGTCACAGATTTAAGGAGGATGTAATGACTCGTACTGGAATTTGGCTAAATGCATGCTATGATTATGCAAAAAGACTTAAGGTGATTCGATGATGGAACAATGCCTCATCCTTTAAGGTAAGGGACATAATGACAGCTGTGCTGTATAATTATGTACACATATAATAGGTTAACATATATCTTTCAAAGAATTCACAATTCGCTGCTGGCTCTGAATCTCTCAATCCAGGCATAAATTTTTAGGGATTTTGTTCTTTCAGTGAGAGAGTCCCAGTAAATGAACAGTGGTCTTTTGATAAGAAAATACTACTTCTACCACATGAGCAGAATGTTCAGTCGATTGAGAAATCAAAGAAAGAACTCAGAGTTTAATGGGAAAAAAACAAACAAACTCACTTGCTGTTCACTTGATGTATCAAACCACAAATGTATTTGTTTTTCTGCGGTAGTTATATGGGGGAGAAGGAGAAAAACAACCTCCTGCCCTTCAGGAGAGGTATATATTAGGACAGATTGTAGATGATGCAACCCCTCATTATGCCTACTGAAGAAGATATATGCTAAAGTCCTCAAAATACTTACATGCGTGGCTCTCAATGAACTTATCGTGCTCAACCGGCCCAAGAATTCGTGCAAATCTTCGCATCGTTTCATAAAGGTCTTGAACTTCCTTTGGATATCGCCTTTCCAGAACTAGAAAGGGGGGAAAAGTGATACAGTCCATCACTCCTACTGTGAGAATAAAATCAATTCGGTGGAGCCCACAGTGGAACTGCCCGGAGATCCGGGTTTGTTGCACCTCTTGGCAATTTTGGTGTCACAACTACAAATGGCCCAGTAAAAAGCAGGAAAATTATCCAGCCCTTATGATTCTAAAAACATAAAGATGATATTTAAATGTGTTTTGATCATTTCTTAGAACAGTGAGATGTGTTTAAAAGGCCCAGACTTCACCTCCACCCCTCTCCCTACTCAGTGGCGACTGAAATCCTTTCAAAGAGCAATTCCAAGGCAGTAAGTGGAAGACTGAGCTGGGAGTAGCTAGAGCCAGCCGGTTGCAAATAGTTGGGGCAGGAAATCTGCTGGAATTCAGACCAGCTGAGTGTGGTCCAGTATGAATAAACCAACCCTGTGCACTAGGAACAGCGAACATGCAAAGTTTTGCTCCCCGAGTAGAGGCTGCTTTAAGATTAAGCAACTACACCTGATACTCACTTTGAAATTTTCTGAGGTTGATAAGGCCATGATCTCTCACAATTCTGTAATTGAGAGCAAAATGGTGTTAATAGAAAGCATTAACTCCCCTATTACCTCATAAATACAAAGGCTTCAGAAGCAACTCTGATGCAGACCATCAGAGTGGTCTGAAACCAAACACGTAGGAAATTTCCATAACCCTTGAGCTGGCTGGCTAAGAAACATGATGTAGTGATGCAGCATGGCTTTAATCATGGTAAATTTGGGATAGCAGCAGTGTGCATTAGTCCAACGCTGACAGCACTAAGTACAGAGGGAACTACAATTGCTTTAAAGGCTCAAAATTGCTTCTTTAGGCACAGATTTCACATCTACAGTGTCTTACAACTTGTCCTTCCAAAACTGGAGGTAGAAGAGTGATGAAGCATGATTTCCAGCTTTGAAGAGAGACAAATGTCCTTCTACCAGAGCAAGGGTGAGAGCTGGACTGTAAATTCCACCCCTGGGAGCAGAAGGAAGGAATTTTTCCAAGATGGATTTTACAAAGAGGGAAAGGATTTAGGTAGCTCATGAGTTTGAAATGTTTCTGACAGGCTCAGGGAAATGAGCAGTGTAAAAAGGCAGGTGAGATATTTACGAGCGCATGACAAACACGTTTGTCACGGGTTCCGACGGATGTCATGTGGCCATTGCTATTGGGTGACTGGATCGACACCTGACTTTTGCAAACTATCACAGATACTGCAGAGTTGGGCTCCTCAAGGTCAAGTTGGAATTTGCTCTATAAAAGCCATTACATTTTCCTTAGCATATTGTATAAAAGAATATTCCTGTTCCATGGAGAGAAGACTTTCTGGGAGTGACATCAGCATTTTTATGTCACCTTCCAGATTTCTGTCCCATCCTGCTGTAGATATTGACACCAGCTGGAGTTACGTAACTGAGCTTTCAGTATGACACTTCCTTTCAGTATGACACGATTCATCCTAATGGCAATTATACCGCATAAATACTTTTTATTTATGAATTATAAAAGCCCAGGTCAATAGATAGCAACTCTTACCTGTCATTCAGCAGAACTCTGCTGTATTATGGAGGAGAAGGAATTGAGGAGTCTTACTCCAAATTACTAATTCTTCCAGCAGGGAGTAATGCAGCAAGATATAATTTTAAATATTGAACAAAGTTATAATAAAATTGAATTTAATGAATAGATTGAGTCACTCTAAAAAGCTGTCAAATGAACTGAATAAATTATTCAAACTCACGTCAGCAATATAGTTATCTTCATTACACATGGCAGAAAACTAACTTATGGACCACTAAGAATTAAAAATAATGATGCAGGCATTTCTGTGGAGAAAGTGGGGGTCTGGTAATTAGTCACAGACTGGCAGCTATATTTTTTTTTTCCCCTCCCTGAAGTAGAAAATTAATTATGTGCAGCCCGTCAGCATATAATTCAGCACACAGGGAGCAAAAAGAAGAGAGATCTACCTCCTTTTGGTGGTTCCTGGGTCTGTGACTGGCTTCCCAGAGAGTATTTCAGCTTCTCGTTCTGCAGAATGGCTACGCCACCTTGTAAGGTGTGCCAGGAGCTTAGTTATTTCTGTCTCCCTGGATTTGGGATAGTAATGCATAGAATGCTGTGTATATGACTTTCATGCACTAAAAAGGACCAGGAAACAGGCATTTCAATTAGTGGCTTGTTTTGAGAGTTTAAAGGAGAGTTGTGGTGTGTAGAGGTCCTTTGTCAATGTTGTGTATGGATAAGTATTGGGGTCTGGTGATCTGTGTTTTCTGGGCTGGTACCATTGCTAGAGCCATGTGCCTGATCCTAATCTGCACCCAGAAAGGAGGCCACATATCCCAGGTGAAGCCTGTCCCACAAGTCCCATAGCAGAGGGGCTCTGTGCACAGGAATTGTCTGGAAGGGTGCTACAGGAGATGGGTTATGCTCAGCATTAGGGTGACCCTGGGGAGCAAAACGTGGTAACAACAGAAAAGAATACAGTTATTGCTTGAAAACTCACTTTTTTCTTCTCTGTCTTTCCTTTAACCTGGAGTGATAGATATCAACAACTGCAATCTTCAGAGCTGCAAAATAATAACAAAAATAATTACAGATTACAGAACTAATCACTGTATTAGGCTGATGTTCAAGCTAGGCTGAAATAGCTGTGGTACTTTGCTGGTTGAAAAACTCTGTGGCAATTTTACAGGGGCATAAACTCACTAGAAGCTAACCTTCTGCAGACTATATGTGCTACCTGCAGAAGCTTTCTTTCACCTACTCCTTCCCCACTGCCTGTTAAATAGGGACCTGGGTGCATCCTGAGCACTCTTTTCCTCCTCCTCCTCGGACTGTTTTACTCCTAGCACTGTTTTGTTCCTTCATGCATGCAACTGTTACATGTTCCTTCTCCTGAAAATCAAATTCACTAGATTTAAGGATCTGAGGTATCACCTCTGGACTAAGGATTTTCTGCACAGCACAAGGAGCTCCAGAGGACAGAAAGGCACAGACCTGAACTGCGACTACTTGAAGCAGCCTTTGCTGCAGGCCTTGAAAACATCTACAAGATTCCAGCTTGTTAGCTTCTAAACTTATCTGTCTGCCAAGAGAACAAAGAGAATAGTTCAGGACAATGTGAAGAAGCACAGGACAAAGCCATGCTCATTAGAAATCATATCCTTTTCAAAATCAAATCTGTCTGCAGTCTGGCTGATCCACTCACAGATCCTTCAGTTGCTTGTTCCTGTAACCATTAGGTTAATAAACTTTTTTTTTTTTTGGTAAATTCTTGGGAAAAAGAAAAGCTAGGGAGACACTTATCACCTTCCCCCATTGTGTTACATAACGCAGGAATTCTAGGTCATTAGAAAAGTGTGGAGCTGGCTGAATCCTCAGCTGGCTTTCTCTCCTTTACGTTAATTATTTCAGTATGCTCTTGGAAGGAAGAAACTTAAAACTCAACAGTGGGTTTGCAGGCTATAGTTACAACGTGCAGCTCTCTGAAACTAAGCATGAGACCGTCCCCTTCCAGGCCACCGTGCAGTGTAAACAGGAGCGGCCCAAGTGTGACAGAACCCAGAGCCCTCTCCTCTCTTTGTAGTTACAAGAGCAAACCCCACAGTGGCAGGTTATTGATTGCTCTCTGCTTAAATAATTAATAGCGCAATTAAGAAGTGTAGCTACGTGTCAGTTTTAAGCTATGTATATGTAAACACCAGGAAGCCCCTAGCCTCTGGGCAATCCATCCGTGCAGTCCTCAGGGGAATGGAATTCCTTACAAATAGGGACAACTAAAGCCTGAGGCTCCGTGCCAGGAGCCAGCAGTTCTGAGATACGCTTCCTGATCCTTTATTAGCAAAAGGTTTTTCCCTCCATACAAGCCTGATAGGAAGTTAATCTTGGAGCAAAAGATTGGGTATGAAGATGGGAGGAATGGTAGAACACTTCTCTTTGCAAATGTGTTCAGGAGTCATTGTGTATTCTCATAACAAGGTGTTTTAAGCTTCCTAATTTAAGAACAAGCATAGGTATCAAATTCTCTTTGCTTAAATGTGGGGATAAGGAATTGGGGAAGGCAGTAAGCCAAACATGAATGAAATGAGTTACTAAGTGCTGGAACTGGTGCCAATTTATGGAAAATATTTTTTTATTTTTAAACCCTCTGCAAGCTAAGCTAGCATGTTATTTTCTGGGGTTTGTGTGGGTAGAACTTAATGAGTACATGCAGAAATTGCATGGGAGAACCTCTATAAATATCACAAGTAATTATGCACCTATAACCATTGCATTTTGATGCTTTCACCTGAGTGCACAATATTCTGAAAGGAATTATGATCAACTGGGGAGGGGAAGGAACATTCATGAGAACAAATGAAGGAAAAAAACCCCCAGAGCTTCTGCTTACAGAAAAATCTGTATTTGCTGCCACATGCACTTCTGGAGGGGCTTTTGGTTTTAACAGACATATTCACACAGGAACAGCCGATTACAAGATCTGGAATGCATTAATAACTCAGGCTACCACACTGTTACACGCTGCATTGAAATGAGAAAAGAGATGCTGGGTGAATGAAAATGATTTCCCTGTGCTTTCCCCCACGGATTATGCCAAGGAGGCAGTTGTTTGTACTGGTAACTTAGGATAATCCACGCTGACACCGTGTTCAAAGTGCCCGTGTATGGAAATGATAAGGTTCTTTGAGATGGTCAGAGCAGCTTTGAAGGACCTGGTGATAGGCAGAAATTCAAGGCTCCCTTTTCCATTCTGAAAAAATAAAAATATTTTGGCTTCTCCTGAGTGTGCCTAAAACAGCTTCTTTGCTTTTTATTCCTCTTCAGCCTCATTTGGTCTAAGAAAGATGGTTTTTTTTTTTTGAACACTAATGAGTGAGACCTTTGTTTCATGCTAGCTAACCTCTGTTGGGCATGCACAGCCAAATAATAGGAAGAATGCAAACTAATCAAAGCAAACAGGCTGTGTAAGCAGTGTGTGCCTTGCTCGGTGGAAACTTAATGCCCACAATCCAAATCCACCTTCCCCAGAGGAAAGCGAGACCCTAGGCAACCAGAGTGTCCACCTTCAGAGCATGTCAGGAACTTCCACAAAGGAATAATCATCATGTAATATTCAGGACACAGACTGCCTTATATCTTATCAAATAGAATCTCACTACTCTGCAGCCAGCATCGCAGACTATTTCCACTCACTTCTAACGTGTGTTTTCAGCAATTAAGTGTTAGAAATAAAAAAATCACTTGTATGAGAAGTAAAGGGGAGAAAAAGCCTGGAAAAAGATAAATCACTAATGCTATAATTCAGTCTGATGAGAACTTGTAATTCATGAAATATTCAAGCACTCTGGGCTGAATTGGATCTGAAACAAGTTGTTTCTTTTGATCTGTCCATTATGTTTTTGTTTAACTGCGATAAGAGATTTGCATGCGTTTAATATATTTGCCAGCACCAAATACATTTAGTGAGTAAATTGAAATCTGACTGATTTCATACAGTTTCTACCACCTCACTAGCATCAAGTGACCAAACAATGCCTGTGACCTCCTGTGTGTTGGGAGGAGCTGGTGAGACAGTTCAGGTTCTGTGTTCCTCATAAAAGGCTGTCGGGAGCCTTTTCACACAGGATTCAGTTGCATTCTTTCTTGTGAAATACTGAGATCTTGTTTAGAATGACACAGGAAAATACAACAGGGGAAACGCAATGATACCGGGGAACACCGGTCAAGCAGCATAGATCTAGAAATTCTTATAAAAGTAGTTTTACACAATGTCAAGAAAAGCAGAGCGATGCAGAGGGGAGGGAAGAAGGGGAGTGCCAGCATTGGACATTGCAGTGCTGCTCTGTGACTTGTGAAACAAAGGAGAGATGGTAGAAGTTGTTCTGGTTGGTGTGGTCTCAGGGTCTAGCTTGAGTAGGTTTCAGAAAATGGAATATAAAAGTAGTTTTCAAAAATTAATCTTGAACCTGGCAAGGTTTCAGTAATGGCAGGAAAACAAAGTAAGGGGTTTTTTTTGTTTTAAACCTGATACTTTTTGTATCATGTGTTAAACCCCTGTTTTACAGCTTTACCTTTTTAGAAAAAAATAATTTTGCTGTTTGGCCAGAAAGAATGTGTGTCGAGCAGGTGTGGAGCCAGGCACAGGGCTGCTTCCCAAGGACACTTCTCCTCAAGGAGTTTACCAGAGGTCAGAGCTGGGGTAGGGAGACATGCTGGAGCTGCTGCCCATCTGCAGTGGGACAGGGATCCTTGGAGAGGCTACAGGAACCTGGGATGCCAGGGCTACCTACAACCTTTTCTGCCTGTTAACTAAAAAGTACGAAGGTTTCTTAAACCACCCAAATGCCCATCTGTCCCTCCAGATCCAAATGCTGAGCCATTTTTACAGTATGCAGTCCTATAATTAGGTTGCAAAATATTTTCAAGCAATCAACCAAAATCAGTGCCTGAGATCTTTAAATCTGCAGGACAGGGAGGATGTGGCTCCATCCTTCTCTCTGTTAACTCGGAGAATGGGAAGATCCAATTCCAAAATTTCTTTTAGAAAACATTCCCTTCTCTCCCCAAGATGTCTTCTCATGTAAAAGAAAAGCAGCTGGTGAGACCCTGGAATTTAATTTTTTAGAGGCTTTCTGTCTCATGTGGGCAGATTCAGGACAGCTGTGGGAAGGAAGCTGCCAGAATCCCTGAGCTAAGAGATTGAAAATGTAGTTGGTCACGCGCCATAACCTCTGCCAAACGATTTTTAGAGGATAAATGCTTGATATCCCATACTAAGTAGTGAAGACAACTGAAGAATGGACTCGAGAACATCCAATGAAATTATCAGGCAAAAGATTTGACAGACAGAAGGAAGCATTTTTTCACACAACACATAATGAAATTGCAGAACTCCTAACTCGATTGTAGAACTCACTGCTACAGGATGCTATGGGGGCAAAAGTACAAACACATCTAGTTCTAACAGTGGTTAGCTAAGTTCATGGAGGACAGGTCCTTTGGTCAGAACGCTCTGAACACAACCTATGGCTCAGGGAGCTTCTAAACTTACCTCAGCACTGTGGGAAACACAGAAGGTACGCCAGAAAAATTATCAGGCTGCATTTGCCTTCTCTTGTATTCTTCTCCTGTGCATCTGCTATGGGGTTAGTACCCCCCTGAGCTGGCTGGGCCAAAGGGGGTGGCCCTGCATAGCTTTATGATGCTCTGCAGAGATGAGGGAAGCTGATCTTTACATTCAAGCTGACAACAGGAGGCTGGTAGGGGTTACCTTACCCAGCTGAACTGCGCAGCGGAAGACGTGTGAGGGCTAGGGAAGGCAGTGCTGGTAGAGAATGAGTATTAAGCTGTTAATTAACAAACAGACTAGGAGCTTATTTTGTTTTTTCAGTTTACCAGGAATCTGTATAGGACATGGAAGAAGGTCTGTTTTTTAAATAGTAATAAAAAGAAATGGCAGAGAGATGGCATGATGAATCCGTGATGTGTCCACAAGCCAGTCCCCCTTTCAATAAACATTAAAAGGGAAGAGAAACTGATGTATGATTATCATAACCTTTTTTTTTTTGAGTCAAGAGCCTTTGATTCCTTACAACTCCATGTATGCTGCTAAATTTCCAGCTGATTTTTTTAAGTTTGGAAAGGCTGCACGTAACAGGGCTTGTCTGGCTGCAAAGGATGCTGAGGCTTTAGCTTAGAACTGCCTGACATAGAATTCTGAAGCATGATCACCGTATTTATAGGTATAAATGTGGGGAAAAGTATGACCTTTTATTCTCTATGGATTAAAACTTCATTTTATTAATTCCTGCTATTTGTATTATTAAGACAGCGACGCCCGCAGCAGCTCAGTAGCAACAGTTGGACTCATACAGCCACCGTTCCCTTCACAACAAAAACGTTGCTTGCAGCTAATGCTGCTGGACCTCAGTGTGCAGCTTTGATGTGTGAAAACCCACACAACCCAAGAGCAGAGGTTCTGGTGTGCTATTCCTGGTCTTAAACTGCGCACCTCCTTGCTGCCTGGATCAATACCTATACTGGGATCAGATTTCCTAAAGCAACAGGGTAGAATAGGGGACAGATCCTCTAAAAAAATTAGATATAGCCGGGGAAAGGGGTCCTCTTTCTCAATCAGAACAGAAGCTGTGCATCGCAGACATTCTGTAGGTGAAAGGACTGTCTTTCAGCAGGGGAGGGGAAGTAATAGCAAGGCATTGATGTTTCTGGTTTTTAAAAGGTCTGTTTATTTGAACACTGACGCACTGCCACTTGTTTCCAGACAAATCACTAACTCAGATAATCTGCTTCTACCTAGCTCAGCTTCCTCTGCAGTTTACACTGGATAAACGATCATTTGTGTCTCTCCTAAAGAGATGCTTACTACCAGTGGAGACTGTTTGATTTCTGTCGTGTTATACGTGACATCTAGCTGCAGTTCAATAGTGAACAAAGTGCATCATCTCATATGGAACCACTGTTTGTGTGTCAGTTGATTAAGAGCTTTTAAAAGAGATTTAGATTTGATATTAGGAGGAAGTTTTTTACAGAGAGAGTGGTGAGGGGCTGGAATGGGCTGCCCAGAGAGGGGGTGGGTGCCCGGTCCCTGGAGGTGTTCAAGGCCAGGTTGGATATGGCCTTGGGCAACCTTGTAAAGATCCAGGCCTGGAGGTTGGTGGCCCTGCCTGTGGCAGGGGGTTGGAACTCTGTGATCCTTGGGGTCCCTTCCAACCCAGACCAGTCTGTGATTCTATGATTCGAAAATGAGTACCATAGAAATGCTCACGTTTAAACCCCCAGTGCATGGAAGTGGGATCATTAAAAATGTACCTTCACTTTTAAAAGAGTGTGTTGAGAAACCCAGACGCCGTAGAATGTGGTGCAGGCACTCTGGGACGTTGTTTTCAGACAATGTAGGGAAATGTGGGACTTACCATGCAAAATGTCTGAATCATCTTCTACAAAATCAATATCTCTCAAATCCCATTCGGCGTAGTTGTCAAACTCCTGTTCAGAGACGATTAACAAATTGTCACTAACTAGCACTCAAAATTTGGTACCCAGTGTCAGTACATGTAGAAGCACTGGGAAGAGGGATGTTTACTCATACGTGGTTGTACAAGGTTCCACCCACCAGCAACATACATCTTGGGGTGGGGGCGTCTAACTAGGGTATGTGTAGTATGCACCCCCGCAGCTGTAGCTGGACCAGGATGCTGTGATCGGGTCATGAGAATTAATCAGGTAATCTCCACGACCCCCACAGTGTGGTGGAAACTCTGCTCCAATGTAAGCAGCCAACAAGCCCCTGGATGGCTGAATTCATCACTTCAGGTACAGGAGCTTATTTGCCCCCACAGGGAGACCCACTGAAAACAGGGCAGGTCTTTGGAGTGATCTTTGGCTCCGAGAGATCTTTGGCTCCAGCTCCTACATGCTTCTCTCCGGCTAGTTGGGAGAGAAGCATGCCAAAGCTGACCCCTTTTGCTATGCATCCAGATCACAACATCCAGCCTGCTTACATAAAAACCATTCCTTACTGGACATCTGGTGGCAGCAGCACACCTTCAGCCCCTGCGCTGCGCCAGTGACGCACAGCATCGCCTGCTAGAACTCTGCAGGCCTCCAGCGCCACCTCTGTAATTAAATCCGTGGCTTAATCACTCCGCCCTATCTTCTCTCCTGATGCTTTCTATAGGGAGGGTAAAGACCTGCAGGCAGGGGCAGAGGAGCAGCTGCTGGTCTTGGGTTCAGCAGAAAAAATAAGGGGAGAAGAGTCTTACCTCCACAAAGTCAGCTCTGGCTGGCATATACCCGGCCATGTCTCTGGAGAGTAAGGAATCGAATGTAGGCCGGAGGGGATCATCAGCAGCTGGGAAAAAGAAAGGGTTTTAGTTGCTGGGTAGGGTTTAGATGTTAGGAAGAAGTTCTTCCCTGAAAGAATTGTGGGGATGTGGGACAGGCTGCCCAGGGATGGGGTTGAGTCCCCACCCCTGGCTGTGTTTAACGGATGGGTAGATGAGGTGCTCGGGGATATGGGTCAGCACAGGACAGGAACAATTGGACTTGATGGTCTTAAAGGTCTCTTCCAATCTGGTGATTTTGTGAATTCTGTGTTTGGGGCCTTTTCTGGCACAAACAGTCTGTAAATAGGTGTTTCTTTTCCAGGAAAAAGTGGGAATAAGTGGTTGAGGGAGAAAAACCACCCTGATTGGGCTTTTGTTTGATGCTCTGTTCAGAAAGAGACCGAGTTCATCTGGAGAAAAATGCAGCTATCTGGGACCTTTGCAGTGTTCTCAGAAAGTCAAACACAGAAATTCAAGGTAATAAATGGGTTATAAAATGTAAACTCTGCATCTCAGATCTTAGCATCCCACTCCCCCCCCCATCCCCAGTAAACCTCTCTTGGTCTCAGTGTGCAGGTTCTGTTAGTTAATAGGAGCAGGGGTGTTAAATCTGCCATCTTCTGGGTGCTGTTTGCGGGGAGCTGCAATTAAAGCTACAGAACTCTGAATTTTTACAGCGCTTCCCAACTGTGGAGCTCGGTGTTTTACAGGCAATAATGGACCGAAGCTCGTAACAAACTCGTGTAGGAGCTAAGCGTTACGAGTCCCAGGTTACAGATAAAGGAACCCGAGGCATGGTGAATTTTTCTTGGCCCAGGTCACATAAAGAACTCAGTGACAGCCAGGGACAGAACCAAAATTGTTCCTTTCCATCTGCTTTAGCTCTAACCCCTTTACTGTGAAATTTAAACTGCCAGTTTCCAAGCAATCTTTGCACCCAGCTATTTTGGGGAGCTTTATAATGGGACAGCTGTGAGACCAGTGGAATTCTGAAGATGTTAAGTTTAAGGAAAACAGAAAATTTGTTAAAATTGTTGAAATTTAGCATACAAATTTTAAAAGGCAGTTTTAAAGAGAGGTGTGAAATTGGCATAGTTGGAAGGGAGCGATACTCTGACAAATCCCACCCACAGTTAGGCCTGCTGTGAAGTGGACAATCAGATGTGGTGTTCCAGAGGTAGAATCCTGTCTCGGTTAGCGCAGGGTCTGGACAAGAACAGTGACCACCCCAGCACCAGGCTAGGAACTCACACAGGCATTCACAGCAAAGGACACGCTGTTGTACCATGCCACAGGTGAAGCAGCCCCGAGGTAGTGTGTCCTTTAAATGAATACAGGCTTTTGCTGCGGTGATTTCTGGGAGCAACCCCTTCCACTGGCTGTTCTGGGATCCCAATGCCTGTATCAAATCACTCTGTCCCCTCCCTTTTCCCCCCCAACCAGCCACAATGTGTATTTGGTACACCAATGACTGAATACAGTCGTGAAGAAGACCCTACTGCTACAATTATTCACATTGCCCCCCAGAACAAGCTCACCTTTTGGAAATGAAAGCATGTGTGGTACACTCCTGTCTTCAAAGTCTGCTTATTCTGGCTTTGGGAGAGGAGAGACCTTGCATGGAAGCTCCCTGTGCTAGCAGGCAGGGGATACTCACGGTGGAAAGGAATGGCTGTTTCGCTATGCTGCGCCTCCTCCGCCTGCTTCAGGTTCAGTAACGTAGATGCGAACAAGGGATTGTTGATAAAGTGTTTCATATAATGCTTCTCACACTCCTCCTTGGACTTTGTACACATCTGGTTGGCCACGTCCTGCCTGAAGTGGGGAGAGGGGGGAAGCTCATTTTGAAGAACACAAGAAACGTTGAGGGTTGGGATTGTTTTTTTCTTTCTCTGGTGGGGAAAGATAATTTTGGGCAAGAGGCTGATCGTGCTGTGCACAGGGAACTGCTCTGTGCTGATGGCCAAGGCCACATTTTGCATACTAAGCCGACAGCAACAGGTTTGATGTGGAGCCAGGAAGCACTTTTTTGAGGCCACGAGCGATGCAAGACCTCACTGTGTTAATGGGAGGAACTCCCTGGCTGATGGAGTGTTTGAAGTATGTGTTTGACGTATGGAGTATTGTTATTTCAGAGGGGTTTTTTTTAATACATTTTACTAACTCCAGGGAATGGTAAATTCCAGGTCTGGAATTGTGTTCTGCTTCTCAAGCCTGTCTTGTGATTTTAATGGGATAGCAGTTTCCCCTTCCATGTAGTGATGTTCAACAGGTTGTTTTGAACCCCAAAATGGTTGCACAAGAAACATTCTAGAAATCTTTGCCAGACTGTCTCAGAAAAGTGGTTGACTAGAAACGTGAAGTATTTTGTCTTAATAAAACAGCTGTGTAAGTTGAGGACTTAAAACAAATAAATCCACCAGCAGCAATCATTGCAATTTCTGTTAAACTAAACACTGGAGGCAAGGAATTCCAGGAAGGAAAGTCAGTTTTTCCTTTGTTTGGTAAAGGCTGAGACAAGCCAAGCATTTAAGCAAAAAGTTGAGGCTGCTTGTATTGCTAAGTAGGGCAAAGCATACTGGATAGCATGCTTGCAGAGTTTTCAGTCTTAATTTTGACAGCAATGTATAGGCAGGAATTCTCAGCTCCATCTCAGTGAAGGCTGGAGCTCTACACTTCTAATACAACTATTTTTTCATGAAGAAGAGAGAGTACTCACAACTACATATCTCCTTTATTTACAAATGCACAAGAGTCCTGTAGCAGCTACAGAAATCAATGTAATGTAAAAATATTTACTATTTCCAGCACTCTATCCTAAATCTGACAGAGAAGCAGGAAACCTCCAAAAATAATAGCTAGAGAGTGAACTGTAAGCAAACCAAAACTGCACAAGATAACAAACTCTGTAGTTCGTTTCTACATCGGAGTAAACTGACGCAAGGAAAAATCTTGTGCAGTAGTTGAGCTCCTTCAAAGTGCAGAGACTTTAAGGTGACCTGAAGGAACTCTGTACTTCACTGGAGGTGCCCTGCATCTCACAAGAAGCCTTCAACAATTTCCTTGTGTAGCTAGCAGCTGTTTTGAAATGAGAATCTGCTACCCCAGTCTTCTACTAGGGTAATTAGTGTCTTCTACTGGGTTAAATTAGTGTCTCACCCACAATAAGGCAGCAAACATTCAACAGGCGCTGATGTATTCAACAGCAAGGCCCCGTGAAATTAAAGGAAAAGCCACCATTGGTCACTGAAGTTGTCTGAGCCACTAAATTCTCACCAGTTTCCGAATCCACAGTCCATCACAGCTTCCAGGAGCGCCATTTCCTCTTGAGCTGTCCAGTTAGGATCCAAGACAGGGAAATCGGAAGTCTAGAGATGAAAGAAGCACATCGAACTGCTGAGATCCCTCCTTAGAACCCACCACACAAAGAGAAAAGGAGTCTGAACTACAGGGCAACACAGTATGTAATACCAGGGGTTTTAAATTTTTACTGTGTCCCCTGAAATCCGATGAAGTCATTGTTGAACTGTTTAGGCAGCTGGGTCATCAGCTGCAGAAAAAAACTAGCTTGTTGCTACAAATCCTCCGAATATACTGTTGCATTTCATAACTATCAGCAATTCAGCAATGTCATGCTATGAAACACACCAAAAATTACCAAAGACTTTTAAAATTAATAATTTTGGGGAAGAAAACTCAAGAACAGAGAAATAGAAGTGGATTCACATGGTTAAAGACCTGGATGTCTAGTGAGAGGCACCGTGCTAGCGAGGCACAATGAGAAACTGTAGCTTTAAATGCCTCTGCTCTGCAATTATGTTCCAGGTGGAGATTTTTCTTGGTTCTCAAGGAAGGCTTTTAAATAGTTCTAAACCTCCAAATCAAAGAATTGTGTCAGTTAACTTTTCAGCATAATATTAGCAAGCAAGGGTCTAATTCCTGGGAAGTTAGGAAGGTGCAGGATTGAGTAGGTGTTATCGAAAAGGGGTAATTACCATTATCTCATAAGTATGATCACTTTGATGTTTCTTGTATTCAAATCCTCGTGTGAAACACTGTAGAAAAAAAGATGAGCATTATGTTAGTTTCCTACTTCTGCCCTGAAAACGCTTTAACTGGTCCATTTTTCCTTTCCTCCTTGGACCATGGGGTATCCAAACCCAACCACCTGATGTGCTGAAAAAGACACTCCGTTTATCTGATTTCATTTTAGGAAAAAGCCCCACAAAATGGTAGAAGAATCCATGTTACAATTGTGTGACTTCTGCCTTTGTATCTTACTTGCCTTTTGCACCAAGGTGTAACTCCTATCCTTGTTTGTTACGTATTTGGGCAAAGTCAAGCAGGTGAAGGAAGCTCGGTGCTATGTTTCGAAGTGGATCATTCCAGGAAGAGAGCCCCGAGCATCCCATAGGGATTGGAAACAGAGTTTCCCTTTAATCTTGTCTCTCTGTTCTGAAAAGCACCAACATGCTCTCCAGCTATTTTAAACTGTTAAGATTCTGGGGTTTTAAGTATAGATAAATGAACAAAACTACACTGGAGGTACAAAATATGGGTTTGCATATTCTGTACGTATCAGAGCACAAGGCAAGGCCCCCTTTTTCAGTTTTAGAGGTTGCTGTTGTTTGTAATCACAAAGAATGCCAGCTTATTGTTTTAATAATTAACTTTCCCATTTTAAAATTTATTTTTAAAAAATTTTTAAAGAACTGTATCCAGCCACAACTGTCTGTTGTCAATGTTGCAACTTTCCCCCAATTTTCCTTTTCTATTTGGGAGAGGGGGGAAAAAAGAGTGCCTGCGGACAGGGAAAAGTCACTTCTCAGTAGCTCTTCTTTTCCATGCCACAAAACCCACTATAAACAACACCTCTCTAGACATGCAGCAGCATGCTGTTACACAGCCGGGCTGACTGCATGTCTTTAGGTAGCTTTGGTTGCCTTCACAAACATCTCCTTCAGCTGCTCAGGCCTCGATTCTCCAGTCTTCAACATTTTCTTTGTCATTTCCCTGGCCCTGAGCAAATAAGTGTGTTGATACACAGAGACCAGCTGTTAATGTCTTTACGGAGCAGCTTGGCACGGGCCAGGCCTTTGATGACCTTCTCAAAGAACTGAATGCCTATGCTTTTATACTTGCACTCACCTGCAAGCACAGGAGGAAGGGAGGTGGCCCGCACTCGGCACACTTTACGTAAGGCTCTGTGAGGTAGGAGGAGCAGCCGCGGCATGGAGGCTTATCAAAAGGGTCACCTGCAGAGCCAAAAGTGAGTCTCATGCAACACAAGTAAAGCACCAGTCTTGCAATCACCTATATTCACTTGTGCCCAGAAATTTTGAGTCAAATCAATGGTATGTAACCCCCTTCCTATGGCATCTTCTCCAAAATTCTGCAAAAAGTCCCTTGTTTATCTCAAGTAGGAAGAAAGATGTTGGCCTTGTCTCTCTGCCAGACCTGATACACTGAGGGCTAAACCTAAACCTGTGCCATGGAGTCAGGGGAAAATAATTCTCTGAGGGGAGCCTCCTGGTGCCACTCAGCAGCAATGCCAAGAGACGCACTGGCTGGTTCACTCCAGTGCCTGCCCTCACCTTCTGCATCGAAGGCCAAACCTGTCCAAGACCTTGTCTGCAGAGAAAACCACACAGACAGCTGCAGCGTCCCATCCATGTCCCTCACACCTGACTTGTAAAGCACACAGAATCACAGAATTGT
>VZTU01030977.1:116999-127307 GCA_013400835.1 Zapornia atra | reverse complement strand
GCCTGGGGTTATTGTGACCGAAGTGCAGTACCAAGCAGTTGGCCTTGTTGAACCCCATAAAGTTGGCCTGGACAGGCCCAGCCTGTCAAGGTCCCTCTGCAGAGCCTTCCTGCCTTCCAGCAGAACAACACTCCCACACAATTTGGTGTGAAGCAAAAGTTGCAGAAGATGAAAATTAAAGTTAGTTGGGAATGCATTTTAGTTTTCCATGTTCTCTTACAGGAGTCGTTTCTTCATCCATCTCCTTTGCTTTGTTTGCTGGTACATGAGTTTCAACAAATCTCTCTTTTTATAGAAATGTGTCTTCCCTACCCTTTCAGTTCCACACCCTGTGCCTGCAGAGGTGAAATGATGCTGTCTCTACGCAGCTGTGTCCCACTTTTTAGTTGATCCTGGTACAGTGATGGTGGAAAGTGGAGAGGAAGGAAAGCTTTGTGTTGGTGAGGTGGAGACTGCTGATCTGAATAGGTGGAGCTGCATTCCTGTAACATAGCAGGTTTGGGATTTCAACAAGTAAATTGCACAAACTCTCACACTCACACGTGCATAAGTGGTCTCAGGAGTCTTATTGTAAAGCAGTCTACCTTGTAATACATCGCCTCTGCATACAGCTTTAAGGGTCTTAAAGCTTACTTCTATAAAAAAGTTGTTTCCATACCTCCTGGCCACTTTCTGAAACTCACAGATTCTGCAGCCAGGGAGTAGTTCTACCTTTGAAATTTTTAAAATTTTTTTTTTAAAAGGTTTGCTTATCTTTGTACAGCAGGTAAATTTAAAGCTAATATACTGCCCCTCCGTAGCCACAAATAATACAATGAAACTTTGTCCTGTGATATTGCTGCAGGCACCTGATCCAGTAGACCCTTAGTGTTAAGTTTATATGACAAAAACATAACCTGATATCGTTTGATTCAACAGACGTATTTTTTTTGCTTTATTTGTACTGTACAGACAGTGCCATTTGTTTCCTTGAAAGTAGTCACAGATATAAAATAGAGACCATATGGAATATTTGTAAGCTCGGGGCTTTTTATAACCAGATCTAAGAGTATGTTCCTCTCCATTTTGAGTGCATATGATTCACTTAACATTCTATATTTCTACATTTAGTAGTTCTTTTCTCCGTTTTAACTATGCTGTGTTAGCTTTTGCCATTGCCTATTTGTATAATAGTAAAAGTCATCTCTGTTGAAAAAGATAAGTGAAAATTATTTACTCTCTGTCCTTCCCACTCAGTTTATATCTTCTGTTGTGGCTTTCTCAGTATATTTTTACCTCTGAATTTCCACATTCATCACAAGGGGGACATTAATGGATTGGCACTTCTAATGACAGTGCTTTCAATCTCAAATGTAAAAGTAAAAATAATACATCAGTGCTTCAAAACCTTGACAATAGCATAAAATTTGTGACAACTACAGTAAAACAAAATATATCAAGTTTCTTTCATGCATTTTTGCATCTAAATCACACACTCAGGCTTCCTCTGCAACCATGTTTTAAACACATATGTCCACTAAGTTAAATTTTAAAACACAGGCCAAGTATCACCAAGTCAGTCTGCAAATCTTCCCTATTGAAACACCTAAATTATTTGCCAACTTACCACCATATCCTGGGTAGCCTGAGGGTAAGATGGACAACAAATGCAAAGGGATACTGGTTTTGCATGTGAACCAATTCGGCTTTCTGCTAATGAAAACAGAAAGCCCGTATCACTTTCCTCCCCTTCACTCCAACAGATATAAAAGAAGTGTAGCAAGCCTTGGAAAACACAAGATAAAGTGAAGATAGTGGTAGTCATTCCCAGAAAATAAGTCCAACGTCCTTTCTTTTTTTTTTTGTTGGATTAGGGCTGCTGTATTTAATGTTTGTCCATGAATGACATGGACTCTCTTGGGACCCTTGCAGATAAAATCCCCCTAGAAGATAGTATTTGTCCCATTAAAACACAGATAATGGGATGTCTGGCACTGGGAAGCAATTCTGAGTAATTATATAAAGCTTACACTCAAATTTTGTTATCCAAACACAGTTCCCAATGGCTTCTGTGAGAAATAGCCATAGATATAAAAAATTCCACAACAGTAATGGAGCACCTGTTAGGCTCTTGCATGCAAAAGTACCAAGGACAGCTGGGGCAGAGTGATGAGACAGAGTAAATTCTACCCCAACAGCGGAGGATGCTTAGGAAATAAAGTAATTTAATATTTACACAAATGAGAAATTAAAGGACTTGACGGTTCTGCCTGTTGTCTTTCACTAGCTAAGGGGCAGGAAAATTCTGAATCACAAGGTAATTGAATTTATTGAGAAATAACGAGGGTTGAGAGCATTTGCTATGAGCGTACTGAAACTATAAAAAGATGTCTAATTTCTAGGCAAAAGAAGTCATTAACTTGGTGTTGAGGCTGTAAATAAATTGGTTCATTCAAGAGGGAAACTTAATACTGTGTGCACTATTAAAAACAGATATTTATGGTACTGCAGCACTTAGTTTTACAGCTGTGTTTGTGAGCTCCTTTATGCTTCATCTGGGGAATCTTTCGCACGCCACAGGAACTGCAATGGGCAAGAGGTCACAGCCTTCAGGGCAGCAGCCCTGTCTCTGTAGGACAGCAAGGAAAGGCAGGGGACTGGCAAACTGCTCGACTCCACTGTCAGGGTCAGGATTAGCCACTGCACTTGAAGGAGCTGAGACTCTTCAGAGCTGCTGGTGTTTATGGAGTCCTGGCATTACCCAGACCCTCCAAGGCAGCATTGGACCACATATCTTCTGCTTGCCTCTCCTAAAAAAAAAACAGCCCTGGCTGTAATGGCTCCTGAATGGGGTTGGGCTGAAGGGTGCTGTACCCTACTCTTCCCAATGAATCCCAAGGTTTGCTTGCTATTGGCCATGCCGTGTTAAGGGATACTCCCTGCTGGGTGTAGGGGAAATTGTAGATGCTGAAGCCCCATATTGCCCCCATTTTCACTGGTCATCCGTAGAAATTTTTATAGCTGTTGAACTGCTCAAACATCTCAAAAGACAAGAGTAAAAGTAAGTTTCCAAATAATTATTAGCACAATAATAAACCACCTCTGAGAAGTGCATAAAACCACAAAAATTATCGCCAAACAACCTAAACCATTCCTTTTTATCCTCTTCGGCCTTAACATTTGCATGATTTAGGTCTCTGCTATTACAAGGTTGCTGAGATGTCAAACCCCAGCTACTTTGATAACTCGCCAGTTTAGCAGAGACTTCAATTAGTTGGGGACAGCCTAAACCCTGTGGACTTTGGCATCTTGCCTGCGGCTACACGCGTTTCAAACCGCAACCACTCTGCCTTATGCAACTGTGGATAAATATCGCAGCTGCAGGGATATAATAAGGGTAAGTTTTCCAGAGCTGAAAGACTTTCTGTGACAATGGTGCTAAAAGGTTTAAGTGGGTTCAAATACTCCCAAATACTTGTCCCAGCAAAAAAAAAGCATGTTAGAAGGAGAGAGGGAGGGGGATCATTAAGGAGAAGATGGGTCAGGAAAGAGGTAATAAGTGACTCTGATTTAGCAAAATGTGGTAAGAGTCAAGGAAGGATTTGATTTTTATCAGCTAATCCAATCACAGATTTTGGAAGTATTACAAAACAGGCTACTTCAAGGCAACCTGTAACAATTTGACATTAAAATGAACCTTCATGAAGGGGCTGATTACCTTCTTACTAGGGAGTTTCTCACTTTTTTTAACATCTGCTGTGCTCATTATCAGTGGAGAGATATAATTTTACATGGGCCTTGGATTACCCAGAATACACTTGTATGATTTTTTAATTTTTATTTTATTTTCATCAGTCAGAAAGCACTATGTAAGAGTGGTGCATGACATGAAGCAAGGATTATTAAGGGTGTAAAGGGAAAATGCCGGAGCAGGAACCATGAAACTAATGCACTGAAACAGGTAAGATCATCAAAACTGGGAGAAAAGCAGGGTAATGGATGCTTTGAATGCCATGATTTGGATTTCCTAAGTGCTGTCATGTGACTCAAAAGACTGTGAACTTGAAAAATGAGGGTGTTCATTCTTTCCTGTCACTACCACATTGCAGGTGGCAGGGGACCACAAGAGTCCTGCGGCTGTCAGCACAAAATCATTCCCTTCCATTTCTTCTTGAGCTTCCTCCTTTTGGAACTGGCCTTGAAGGTAAATTCACACGTATTGCACAAGTAGTCTGATGGCTGGACCTGATTAATGAGAATATAATAAATTAAGTGCCGGCTTTGTGTTAGGATAGTTAGAGTAGATTCTTCTTTTTCTACCATTATCCTCACTCAAAGGGTAACTAACTTCTTAGAGATGGAATTAGCAATGAAAATTAATCATGGGTTTGATGGTCATGTGCCATCTGACACCAGCAAACTGAGTCCCAGTTCTCCCACCACAGGATGGCAATAGTTCTGTATGTGTGAATCATGTCACTATTACGAGGTATAACAAAACTATCGCTATGAAAGGGCGTTGTGGAAAGCATTGTGTGCAAATTAGCTGTCAGGGCAGGATTATGAACTCAGCTGCAGATAGGGGAGCTCCTAGGGGAGCAGCTCCCTCTCCTTCCTCTGCCTGTTACATACCTAAATGTGGCATCCCTCCTTGGGAGCCTGCCACTTCTGTGAATGCAGTAAATGTGCACACATGCACACACATGTGTGCACACACACATGGACTATCTCTTCTTGATTATCTCAGGAACTTCTGTACAAATCTTCCACATACAGCAACAAAACAGTGGTGTTATGCCTCAGGGGAGTCTGATTTAAAACTAAATAAACCACTAGGTTCTTCCATACACTTACAGAATCAGAGATTGATAGAATGGGTTAGGTCAGAAGGCACCTTTAAAGGTTAGCTAGTCCAACCCCCTTCAGTAAGCAGGGACACATTTAACTAGATCAGGGCGCTCAGAGCTTCATCAAGCCTGACCTTGGATGTCTCCAGGGATGAGGCCTCCACCAACGCTCTGGGCAACCTGTTCCAGTGTCTAACCACCCTCATAGTGAAGAACTTCCTAAGGACCAATCTAAACCTCCCCTGCTTGTGTTTAAAACCATGACCCCTCATCCTATCTCTACCTGCCCTTACAAACAGTACTTCTCCAGCTTCCCTGTTGGCCCCTTCAGGCACTGGAAGGCCACTCTAAGGTCTCCCCAGAGCCTTCTCTTCTCCAGGCTGAACAAGCCCAACTCTCTCAGCCTGTCTTCATAGAAGCTTGAGCTATTGTTTTTCACCAAACTCTATTATTACCTCACAGGCATTCTGTGACACCAGCCAGCAGCACCGGCTCTTCTCTAATCTCATATGCTTTATCTACAAAATTTTTAAAAAGCAATTAAAAGTTTAAATAATGCTGCTTTAAGTATAAAGAAAAACATTAAGCATTTTTTATGTCAGTGAAAGAATTTATTTTTTGTAATCTCACGTTTCCTAGAACGTTTACCATCCTCTGAAAAACAATCAGGGAAATCCATCAATGTTATAAAGGCGTGCTGTTTTCAAATGCAATCTTACTATAATTTTAATTTTTAGTATTAAGTAGGATGTGAGTGAAATCAGAATTAAAAAGGGGATTCTTTTTTTACCACATCTTTCACACCCCCCTTAGTTATACTTTGAAGCCTTATCAGCATTCCCCTGACACATTTTACTTAATATCGGTATGCCAAAAACATCTGTCTGGAGTAACTCTAGAAAGCACCTGCATTTAGACTGTCCATGTCAGACAACAGAATCTGCCAGCAGCACTTCAGAATAAAACCTGGATATACTTCCAGGATCACCCAAGATAGGAGCAGACCTCAAGCGCTCATGTAAATATTGGCAAGTCCTGGATACTGCCTTCAGATTCGCGAACAGCAGATCCCGGAGTCAGTTGGAGTCCCCTCTTCCTCAGCCCCAGCTTTCTGGCAGCACATCACCCATAGATGTAGATTGCCAGGAGATCCTTTCAGCAATTGCTTTAGCAACTGTTTCTGGAGTTACGGGCTCCGGGAAACTTACTTGGAGGCTCCACGAGCTTTCTTCTGGATTTTTTTGGTAAGGAATGGAAAGGATTGTGAGACATCTGGTCTTTCCTTGCCTTCTAGATCCTACTTCTCTTTTTTCTATGTAGCCATGAATGCAGAGAATGCAGTTCTAGATACTGTGGAGTGCAGCTATTATGAAGGTAATATTAAGGAGCAGCTTTGGAATCATTACACATTTGTGAGGTCTGTTTGTGAGGTCTCTGTCTGCCACCATGTCGTTACTGGGTGCACTTTACTTGCTGTCATTTGTGAACTCAGCGCACCAGTTACAAATTAGCAACATACCTTTGAGCTATACACACTAAAATAAAAAATAACACTGAGCACAGCAATAATATTAAACCCCTGAACAAGAGGCAGGTGGGGATCTTGGGACACTCTGTGTGGGAGAAAGGGCATCTTTCCTTTCCCCTCTAAACTTCCCCACACTACCAGCCCGAGCTGATCAAGGGCCTGACTTGTCTGCTGAGATGTCAACTCAGAGAGCTGTGGTGTCAGGAGGCACTGCACCAAGGACCCCTGGCCTGAAGTCTGGTGTCTCACCGCACATCTCTCCTCATGTCCTTTCTTGCTGAGGGGATGGTTACCCCACACATTGGGAGAGTTCTGCTCAAGCAACGGGGCCTTTCTGGGGAGTAGGATGCAAGCACAGCTTGCCTCCAGCCCTTCCCTGCTGCTGGAGCAAGGTGGATAACACAAGGAGCTCTGCAAAGCTGAGGAAGGGAGTGGAGGCTGAGCATAAAGGCACGTGACGGCTGGGCTGGGTCAGGCCTCCCAAGGCACATGCCTGGTTTGCAGACGCAGCAATATCACACTAGCAACTCGTGGTAACCCCGGCAGCGTGCAGAGCTGTGCACAGAGAACCGCGATACCCCTGTGCTATCAGGGTATTTGCCCGGCGCTGTGCGACTGATAAGTGAGCACATAGCAATTCACGGCTGCTGAGTGAGCAGCAGTGACCTTTACACCTGCTTCAAGGCTCTGCTGGCATGTGATCTCTGGAAACAGCCCGAGCACTTTCCTCAGTAGGGTTTGTCACAGTCGCCACATACAAACCTTGATGACAACACCTAACGCTGACACAAGTCCGGTTTCTTTCATACAAAGACTCAGCGTGTCCCCGGTTCCCAGGGCTGGTGGGCATCATAATAAATGTCATAGCTGAAGCAATAACCTGAGTTACAGAGTATGAAAAGTTTTTCTGTTTGGAAAGCAGGGTTTTTTCTCCTCTTTTTTTTTAAAGATTAAGGACATCATGCCCCTGTTGGGCAGTAGAGCCCATATCTGTAGGAGGGATAACAGAGTCTGTTATCACTCATTGTCCCGTCAAATGTCCCAGAGACATTTTATGTCTCTCTCTGCTGGGCATCAGAAGTTCCAGGAGAAAGAACACAATTTGAACAAAGCTTTAAAAGGTGGTGAGTTGTTTAAGAGAAGTTAACTTTGTGTATGCTTGCATCTAGTAAATAGGATGTCAGGTCTTGATTATAGTGCCAGCACGAGCCACAAGAGATAATTGGTCTCTCTCTGAAGCATACTGTCTGTCAGGTGATCTGCTTATTCACACAGGATTTGCACCACAGAGTATTTTTCCTTATCTAACAATGAATCAAAAATTGCAATTGACTCTGTTGAGATCACATTAATCATCGGCATACATGAAATTAATAAGAAAAGTCCAGTCAGGAAATCCCTCTCAGCTTAGATACATTTCCTGCTTTTTTTCCCCGCCTTTTAACAGCAGTTTATTGTCTTCTTTTTAAAAAATAAAGAAGAAAAATGTGGGTATTATAGTTTGAATAGCCACAGATAGCTCCACCCTGGCAAAGAAAGTAAGATAAGCAGCAAGTCTAATTTATCCTCCCTGATTTATAGTCAATTTCTATCATTCAGGCTTGGCACTTGACCTCTTGGATTCCGGCTCGTTGTCTCTGCATCCCACTCACAGTGCTGTCGGTCATGGGGTGAACAGTCTTCCAGTGCAGAGGGCTCTGAAGCACCACTGAATTAGAACAAAACACTTTGAAAAACATTTGATAAATTCCAATCAATTTTGCTATATCGGCAAGGTATTTCCAAATGGAATCCTTTTGCAGGTTTGCAAAGCCCATGGCTTGCAAAGTAATTCGTTTCTCCTTGCCTCCCAAGTAGCCAAACCAACCTGTGTGTGCAGTCGTATTTACAGAGAGTCTCCTGTGTAGAAATGCTCCTGTATGGGCTGCTGTTGCCAAGAGAGGAGAGTATAAAGGGAATAAAGATGAGAGATGGCATAGACTGCAAATGGGAAGTTGAGAGTCAAAAGAAGGGAAGACTCTGAGGGATTTCTGGGGGGAACCAAGCTGCAATACCCAGAGAAGAGGTTCAGGGGCTGGGGGGCAACGGGGGAGTAGTTGTAAGGGATACAGATGGGAAGAAAGGCAGATGGGGGGTTAGGACACAAATACATAGTCATCCAAACTTCTTTAAATCAGGAGGTCATGGAAAAATGTGGTCAGTCACTGCTAGAGAATGAACCGGATGGTCTCAAGAAGTGCCCTAAGATTTACATTATTTATTTATTTTTTTAGCATCAGCCATCTAAATTGCAACTGTTTCATTTTATAGGAGTGTATACGACCAAAGGGTTTTTCTTACTGCTTAATAGTTATTGTAGGAAGATAATGTAGACAAAATCAGATCCCAGCATAAGGAAACCCAACAGACAGATAATTTATTTATGGTATCATATGTAAAATATGCTACAAACATGATTAGAGTTTTTATAATCCTTGGGGTTTTTTTCTTATTTAAACCTTACATTGTTATTAGCACGTAAGATTCTGTGGCTTCTAGAGAAAAAGTCACATATAGGAGTTAAGGACCAGAAGCTGCTACTTATTTAAAAACAAAACCAAAGCCCCAACAGACCACAGAGAAGAACCTGTTAAAAGAACTGGATTAAAAAAATCGTTTTAGAGTGGATGATAAATGTATATAGCAGATCAAGATGCACATAAGAAATAGGCGGCTGCTAGACCAGGGCTTTGAATTAACTTTAGTAGGTGGAGCCAGGAAGCAGCAATGAGGATAAAACGAACCATGTGTCCTGAAATAATTAGGTAATTCTCTGACACAGCCCACACAGTTTTGGCTGGTTTCAGGCCTGTTTCATGGCCGGTTCCCTGTGTTCCGATGTCGTCCTCCATCCATTTCTCTCTCTCTGGACTAAGTTCCTCTGCAACCACAAGCAGATGTTCCCCAGACTACAATTCAGAACAGAGGAAACAAGACGTATCAGAAGATGTTTAAATAGCTTGTGGGGTCATATGGCATCTGCCCCAAACTGGTGGTGCTCTGGAGACCCTTTAAGAGCATGCATATGAACATCAAGTAGGAAGGAGACATAATTTTATACCGTGGCCTATGCTCTTAAAATATCTCAACCCATGCATGGAGAAAAATACAGGGGGAACACCACATTTATGGGATTATTCCTCTCCATGTGGTACTCTTAAAAATGTACGTCTGTCATTTGAGGACAGTTATCGTGCTCTTTATTTAGAACCATTGTCAGCCAACAAGAGCTATTTCCCTAATTTACAACTGTGCCAAATCAAAGTCTTTGCAGAGCTGCCATTTAACCCAGATTATTTTTAGTGCAGGTGTTTCACTTACACAGAAGGAAGCAGCAACATACTGTCATCAAAGAGGATTTGAAAGTCCAGGGTGCCAACACCAGCTCCTCATCAGGTGCTAGCTGACTCACTGGCATTTATTATGTAAAATGAGTAACTAACAAATATTAAGGTAGTTGTTGATAAGGCTGTCTCACTGGAGTTAACAGGAGCTGATGAGCGCTGTCCTAATGAATATTTGGTACTCATTCTGGAGCCAGTTAGTCAATACTCTCATAGTATCAGAAGATTTGAATAAAACGTGTGGGGAGTGTTACGATTTATTAACATCAGTGTTCTGTGCCATGCTTTCCTTCTGTGGGTGAAATCACAGCAGACACACAGGCCTTTTTGCCTGCAGCCCCGCTCTGCCGCCCCCAGACCCCTCGCAGCGCTTCACATCCCAGAGAGGAAAAGGGGCAGCACCGCGGAGGGGCTGGCGAGCAGCTGCACCGCTCCCGTCCGGGGCACAGCGGTGCGGCGCGGCGCGCAACCCCCGCGATCCCGGCGCTCCCCGGCCCGCCCCGGCCCGCCCCGGCCCCTGGGCGGCCAATGCGCGGCAGGGGGAGGCAGAGCCCGGGACGGAGCCGGAGGA
>VZTU01030977.1:55631-116365 GCA_013400835.1 Zapornia atra | reverse complement strand
GTGCCGTCGTGGCGGGTGGTTACCGCATCCGCCCCGGGAGGCTGACACAGGTACACGAATAGCACCGAGCTGACAAAACCTGCCATTGTTTTTCCAAAATTATCGTTGCTTATTGTGATTTCTTTGCTTAAGACGTCCGTGGATGACGGCGCCTTTAACTAGATCCACTTAATTGTGTTGAAATGTTGTTATTCTTAGGCTGATGTTGGGTTTATCACCTTGTGTCGTAATAACTAAATGAGTGCAGTAATGACACATAGTATTTCGAAAAGGTCACTTGATTACAGGTAAAAATCTGCTCACAGCACCATATACAATGCGAATTGCATTAAAATGTGTCTTATGTGCCCAATTACACAGTGCTGCTCCACACAGCAAGACCAAAGCTGCTTTTGTGGCATGAACCGCTAATGGCACTGCTGAAATCTACACTGGAATAGGGACGTTTTGTTAGTATCAGATGGTCTTGGTCCTGAATGTTTCATCTGAGCGGTGATTTTGCTGTAGCCATCAATGTGAACTTAAGTATTCATAGAATATCATGAGTTGGAAGGGACCCATAAGGATCATTGTAGTCCAACTCCAGGCTCCACACAGGACCAGCCAAGTCAGAGCATGGGACTGAGTGCATTGTCCAGATGCTTCTTGAACTTAGTCAAGCTCCGTGCTGTGACCACTTCCCTGGGGAGCCTGTCCCAGCGTCCGACCACCCTCTCCCTAAAGACCTTCTTCCTAATAACCAACCTAAACCTCCCCACCTCCCCTGTCGCAGCTTCATACTATTCCCTCCAGTTCTAGTACTTCATTTTGGGTTTCTGCTTTATACTACAATGCAACAGCGAAAAGATCCCCACACATTAACCATGAAAATGTAAAATGAGCAATGAAAAGTGATTCATGTTCCAAAAAGGAAAAGAGGAAAAAAACCCAAACCCACCTGGGAGCAGGAGCAGTTTACCCCACTATGTGTAACCATATGCATTGTATGTTAGTTCCTTGTGTCCAATGGGGAGAACTCTTCCTGCAGACCCATAGAAGAGTGGCACCCAACCCACAAAGCTTCACTAGTATGTCCTATGGAAGCACGATACCACAGACTGATACGAACAGGAGAAACAAGGAACTTTCCTGCCCATGAGCAGAAATTTGGGAGACTGGAAGTAACAAGTTGTTTTTAAAGCAGTGAAAATTAACAAAGTGGAATTTTAGCTGCCATTATTGGCCAGGCACTGATTTTCAGTCTGCGTGGAGAGTAACCCTTGTTTAATGCAGTTTAAACATTGGTGCCAGACTATGCTGTAAGTCTCATAGAATAGTACAGGCTTAAGAGGCTCAGGCAAGTCCTGAGAAGAGTCTGAGTGTAACAGTTGAAGGCTTTTTATCCTGCGGCCTTTCCCATGGCCAGCTTGTTCTAGGAAAAGCACACGGCCTAAATATCCTTGTGCCATCCCAGTTCCTGCCTGGTTTAAGATTCTTGGGGGTGTTTGCAGCCTTTGTGAATTAGAACAACCTCAATGTTTGCTAAATTTAACATGAGGTAAGTTCTGGCCCTGTACCAAAGTAACCCGGGATCGTGACAGATTTGAGTTCCTTCTCTGGGATCTGAACTAACCTTTTCTTCTTCAAATCAATATGAATAGTGAAAAGCAAAGTGCAGGGAAGGGGTTTGGGGTGTGGTTTCTTTTGGGTTTTATTTTTTGGTTTTATTATTAAAACTTAATTGGCTTGAAATGTGCTATGGCAAATAAAGTTCCCCACCATATTTAGAAAGCAGTTACCAAAAATCGCATGGTACAAGCAGTCAGAAACAGTGCCTGTTAATAGCATGGTCATGTGAGGAGGTCCTGAAGTCTTTCTTGGGTGTGAATACCCACTGCTTTAAGCTAGTTAACTCTTAAGTCCAAGCTGTGATGGCTTTGAACTTCTAACTGTTCCCTTTTAATAATAAATAGCCTGGCTTGTAAATTTGGTTTCTACAGCTCCGCTGGGAAGGAAATTGGGGAGTTATGAAATAACGCCTTCATGCCTTGCTTTGTAGGCACGAAGGAGACTGCGTTCATATACGCAGTGACATCAGCGGGCCTCGTGCATTCTGTGACGCGATCGTGCAGCGCAGGGAACATGACCGAGTGCTCCTGTGACACAAGCCTGCGTCATGGCGGCTCGGCCAGCGAGGGCTGGCACTGGGGCGGCTGCTCCGATGATATCCACTATGGAATGTCATTCAGCAGAAAGTTCCTGGACGTGCCCATTAAGAACGTAACAGACAAGAGTGGGAGCGGACTGGCGGCCATGAACCTGCACAACAGCGAGGCTGGGAGGCAGGTATGTGTCGCCGTTCGGAAGCGGGAGCCGCTGCTCGCTCACCTTCATTGACAAGATGGCATTAACCAAACGAGGCCTGTCCCTGGCTGCAGGTACAGATGGGGCCTGTGGCAAGAGCAACACTAATACCACCAAAGCAACTGTGTACAAACCCACAAGCTGAGCTAGTTTTAACTAACTATCTAGCTAAAATTCACAGGTTAAAATAAAACTCACAAAATACAAATTAGAGCCGGACTAATAATCAGAGTAATCTCAAATAGATGTTTGGTGTCCTGCAGCAAGCTTGAAATAATCCCAGTATCGGCATAATACATTAGGATATTTTTTTTCACTTATTATTAGTAATATTTTGTTATTATCATGACCTGCTTTTTAAACTCTCTCTAACACTGAGCAGAGTGAGCATGAGGCATTGTTACCCTGTTGGTATCCACCATCTAGGGTCCGCTCCTGAGAGGAGAAGGCAAACATCATCCAGAGAGGAAATCGAGAATTAACCTTTTCTTTTAAAAGATGGGATGGAAACGGCCCTCCTGTTTTAATGTAACCTGTAGGTTACTGCACTCATCAGAGAAGTGAGAGGTGACCAGCTTCAGTCAACTCTTTTTCAGCCCCAAGGGACTTCAAACCCACAGAGGGAATGTGGGCAGGTGGGATGTTGGGTCCTCCTGTCCTGATCTTCAGAGGATGAAAAATGGGGGCAGAAACAGACAGTACAGGGAGATGTGAGTCTGCAGTCCTGTGCCTGGCCCTACATCTGGAATAGCAGAGACTTGGATTCAGGTTCTTGCTTTAAAATCACTTACTTTCTCTGCTTTACCTCAGAGTTTTTAACTTTGTAAGTGTTTAATGACTCTCTTTGGCCCCATAATACTTTAAATCTCTTCTGCTCAGAGACACAGCTATAACTAAAAATAAATGGAGACCCTCTGGTTTTAACTGCACATATTGATGGACTACACTTTAATCACTAATTTCCTGTAGCAAACAGCAGCAGCAGTGGGTTGTACTGAAAACAACTTGCCTGTCTGCCATAGATGGGGAACAGCCATAGTAAGCCACCGTAAGAGCCATGGTGGTAATATTGCAACTTATTTTAATTTAAACTGATTTTGACACTTTACAATAATGTATGTTATTTTATTCTATTCAATTCAGGTATATAGCTGGAAAACCAGAAAACCTTTCAGGGACATAGGCCCTTTTAAAGACTGAACTAGAAGCAAACTTGTGATACTGAGAACAGTTACTGCAAGTTTAATTAGATTCCAGTCAGCTACTGTACATAAGTAGAGAAATTTGCTTGTTTCCTTAGGAAAATGACAAAGGGTCACTTATCACACTTTTAGAGAGAGATTTAAGGGAGGAGATAATAATCTCCATAAAATAATCTCTCTTAATTTCATTATTTTTTAATATACAAATAAATGAATTTTCTTTTTAATACTCATGTTTGTCATTATGCAATTCCGTTTTCTCAGATTAGGGTGGCAGTGGGAGTGTAGGGAAGAAGAGTGCAAGGCTCCAGGGGAACTTCAGAGAGAGATGTGATTTCTGTGTTTAGGTGGTCTTCTCTTTGATATGCTGTTCTCTTGCCTGTCTCTAGCTTTATTTAGCAGCAGCAGCAGTAGTTTGCTGTCCTTTTGTCATCAGTGGCAGCGTTTACTTCCAGCAATGGTCTTCCAGCACCATCCTTGTGCTCATCTCTCTTTGCTGCAGGTATGCCAGCACAACTGCCCAGGGTCTTGTGCTGTGAATGGTACCAAGGGACTGTTTAACTGTAAAAAACGCACACACATATATCTGTATGTATATATATATATACATACACACACACAGACCCTAGAAGGGAGAATTTTAGTTTGGGTTTGATTTCTTAAAAGTTGGATCAGTTCCCTGTTCTCATCTATAGCAGTCACACAGTTGGGCCACCTACCATGGGGACAGGAGTGACTGGCAAAGGCGGAAGAGTACATTCAGCTGAAGATAATGTATTTTAAATACTGACCTAAAGCTACAAGCAATTGGAGGTCGTCATTAAGTGAGTCTTTATTTTCCACTGTCCTGGATAGTTAATTTTTTTTCAAAAAGTATTTTTGACAAGATCCAAAGTTATCTCAGATGCTGGTTATATGCATGAAAATATAATGGATTCTGAGTCCATATCTTTAATCTCATTCAACTACAGCATCTTCAGTTACTGTTCACATTGAGTGGTACCCCTTACTATACATAATTCCATGAAACCAGAGTTCAAGACTAGGCTGTCAGTCTCTGGGAATGTGATAGAATCTGGCCCAGGAGGATCCCCCAGGTCCTGAGGACCTCCACACTTTTCACAACACTGTGCTCTCTGACAAGGCTCTCAAAGTATGCTGTCACAGACTAATTTGGTGCACAGGATAGATATGCTTATTCCTTTCCCAAGACATTTTGGTGGGGTTTTTTTTCAAAACAAAAATCCCCTGGAAGCCCAAAAGGCCAGAAGATCCTTATTTCACTGATTTTGTATTAATGGTGTATTTGTTGTTCATTATCTTGGAAGGAAATATACGGAGTATTTAGCCAGCTTCCATGCATAAATATTTTGTAACTTAATGGCAAGCAGTAGGATAAAGCAAATATTTTGACCACAGTCCAGAGTGAAAGTTGTTGGTACTTGGGATTTCTAGCAGTGATATTGGTGGAAGTAAAGTTTAGCAGAGCTCTTAATTTTTGTAGTTTCAAAATCCTTAACGAGGAGATGTTGGAAAATGTTGACTTTCATGTTTTGGGGCTTACAAGAAGGATGTTTTGCAATATATTTTGGTACCTCGTGACCTTTTGTAACAAATACTGTCATGTTCCCGGTTCTGTGTCTTGCAAGAGCAGTCTTCCAGGGACAATACTTCTGTGTTTGTTTGGAGTTACTAACGGAACTGGTATGTGCAGAATTCTCTTGTTCCTTTCCCATTTCTGCATAAAATTCTATTTTACGTTTCTACTTCTCACAGTTAAATCCAATATATATCGATTTTAAAACAGTAAGTATCCTTTGAATGGATTGCCCACCATTTAGGATGCAAACCTGAATTTCAGAAGATCCAGATTTCATTCCTTATTCTCACAAGATAAATGTTCGTCATCTTCCAGCACTGTAATGTTCAGTGTACTTAGATGTGCACAGCTGAGTTGGGAATCTCTCTGCTCTTTATATAAGAGGATGAGGGGAGTCAGACACTGTGAGTTGACTACTATCATACTTGTTTGGGTTTTTTTTTACAGATGGAAGAATTTGGCTTGGTTTTGCACTTGTGGAAGTTTATTTGATCTGCAGGACTTGTGTTCTCATATTGAAATTATGTGGCTCATCGGAGTTTATTTTTACTTATTCTTGTGGGTTGGTAACAGACCCACCAACAATCTGCAACTGTTCTTAAGTGCTGTACCTCTGGCAGGACATGTGCTTGTCTTCCTGAATCGTCCTATTAATTCTACCTTAAGAGCTTAAATTAGGCTGTTTGATTACAGGCATTGGTTCCCATTGCAAAACAAGTACTGGCAGCCCCATTTGAGAACAGTGCCTGCAAACAGAGAGCTTGGCTTGGAGATAGTAAGCATTAATTGGCATCAAGGGGTATATAAACTACAATTCCACTCACACTTTCCTTTGCTGCAGCCCAGTCTCTGCTTTCTGCCTGTCCATGTGTTTTAGCCAGCCACAAATTCCCAACCCATGCCGCTCCCTCTGTTGATTGCATTGGATCAGTGGAAGGAAGTCAGTTTAAAAATGATCTTTTTTCCAGGTTAATTTTTAACATGGATCAGTGTTCAGCACTGTATCCAGTTCATCACTTAACCCTGTACTCTTGCTGTTCTAGTACCACCAGTGCTGAGGGCAGCAAGTGGCAACGGGGGCAAGAGTGATATCACCAGAAATCTTCCTAAACCAGATTACATCAAAGCTTCATGTGAGAAGCCTGAGCAACAGAGAATATAACCACAAGTGTTTGTAGCCAGTATGGATGCCCTCACTGCTTCCACCCTCAACCACATTTGTAGTTCTTGCGTTGATCTGATCTTCCATAATCTGAGATTCCAACATCTCTGTTGGAGATTTCTGCTCCTGTTTAGAAACTTTGCCTCCCTTTGGCTTTCAGTAATTTGTTCTCAGAGAAGGACTCCAAGTGTCATCTGCTGGGCTACTTGCCCACATGAAAGTAACTCACCCTTAGCACCTAGCAGACATGTGTCAGTGCTTCCCCTGACACTTTGTGGATCCTTCTGCCTCATCCAGATTTTACTGTGCCTGGTTCTGGCAGACTTGGAAGCACACTTCCCAAATAACACTGTATATTTTTTCCCTCTTCTTCCTTAGTTAGTATCCTGTCACACTGGAGTGGAAACAAAGATTACATAGGCAACCTTATAAATCTCATAGCACAGTGTGATTTCAAACTATTCTGAGATTCCAGTTATTTTTCTTGGTCAATAGAAATTGTAAAATACTATTAAATCCCTTCTGTTTGCAAATTCTGTGTAAAATGCATTTTTCTATGCTGTGTTTCCCTTTCCCCTGAGATTTTCTTAAGTTATCCATGTTCTAACAAAGACCTTCTGTCCTTGGATCTCAATTCTCATCTGCCTCAATCACTGTTACATCTTAATGATGCATATTCTGACTATGCAGGGAATTCCTTGTTGACAGACTCTGGATATACAAGTGTGAGATCACATCTGTCTATTAAACAGAAACTAGCTTGTGAAGGAGAGAAGATAAGTGTCTACAAGACTTACTGCCATTTGTTTGCCACTGGAGCAATCTGTGCATGCTCTGGGGTGAACATCTCTTTGTTGCAATATTCTTATTTCTTCCAGGATAGGGATAAAACTCTACAATCCCAAAAGCAATACACAGGGCCTAGGAATCTCTCCAGTATTGATGCACTGCTTCACAAGGTTTAGTTCTAGGTCGGGGCATACACCTGCACTTTCTTCCTGAAAGTTCTTTGAAAGCCTTGCTTGTTTGGCTTCTGTAGTAACCTCTATCAACAAATAGGTCCTGTTCATTCACCAAAGATATGACTCCAAGCAAACACTTCAGTCCTGTGTATTTTTAATAATGTTTGTAGAGTTATATGCAAATACCACCTTGTGCTTGTGTCAATACCTTTGGGGCAGAACGTGCCAGGAGGCCTCAACTTCCATTGAAGTCAGTGGATTGAACCACACTGGGCTCATCCCAAACATCAGGGCCTACATTTACTGTGATGAAAAGTCCCAATTTAACACACAGGATAGCAACTGCTCATTTTATCTGTTCTGTGCCATGACTGGCTCTGAAACTCTGAGGATAGCGTTTGTTCTGTCTGAGGTACAAATACACAGTCTGGGACCTGAGTTTATTTCTGCTTCTGCATAGGGCCAGTTGGCCTTGGTGAGATTTCAGAGCTCTGGTCTCACTGCAGAATCAAGGCTTAGGCAGCCAGAAATGAAGCTGCTTTCTCAAGGAAAACCAGAGAAACATCTTAGATAAACTTGTCTTCTGGGGTTTTTTTAACTCCCTAAGACAGTTTGAGAAAGACATAAATTGACAGTGATTAATATTTGTGGGGACTGCAGAGTCCCCATCATGAAGTTTGGGTGGTGAGGGTTGTTTGTCTTCCCCATGTTGTGGGAAATAGTGGTTCCTCCACAGAGGAGTAGTTTGAATGTGTATTGGCCTTGCTACCTGAGAAATTTTAAGAGAAACTTAAAAAGTTAGTTCATTTAAAATTCACGCTTTCTGTTACATTTCCCAAGTGCCTTTATTGTTGAAATTAAATTGGGGGGGGGGAAGTTTAGAAGACTATAACATAGGCTTTCCAAGTCATTAACCAACAGCCTCTACTTTAGAGAGTACATTAGTGGGAAAGTAAAATGCAACAAAATAAAAATTATGATACTGTGTTCTTTTGCTCTATCTCTGCATGCAATGGTTTTTCAAACTGTAATATTAAATGTGTCACAAGGCGAATTGCATACTATGACTTCCAGAAGGAAGTATTATGTTGATTGTCTGCTGACAATTTTAACTGCAGTTCCAGATAAAGTAAGTTACTGCGTGCATATGGATTCCACTGCTTTAAGGCTCAGTCTCGTGTAAACTGAGCCAAAATTCTTGAGTGTTGCAAAAGCTTATCACAGGCTGCAGATTCCCATAGTTGGTCAATCAGTTATTGTTCAGTCCAGTGCTTGTGTATGCATGGGCATGGGAAAGTAGCTCACCTAATGGTATTTGAATGTTGATTATACCTGTGGAAGTTTTGCTAAAACATTGGAAGTTATAAAAGTAATGTAAATGCAACTATCAAACTTTGTTAGAACCATTATGTGACTGGAAACACTAGAAATCCATGACAGTGCTAGTGTGCCTAAATTACAAGGGCAGGGTTTGATCCTGTAAGTGGGAAGCACCTGAATTTTACTCCAGAATACCTGAGATTACCTCTGCTGATCTGGATTGGCTCCTTTGATGGCCTTCACCTGAAGCTCAGAGATGTGGTCATCCTCCTGCTTTTCCAACACAGGTCTGCCTTGAGGCACCTCCAGCCTATACACTCTGCTGCTTTGATCACATGGGCCTTGTTGTGCAACCTCAAGCCATTCTGTGGCCTTAGTTACAGACTATGTTGTGAACATCTAGTGATCTTGATGGCAGTGATCACCCTTAGTTATCTTAAGGGTGCCTCAAGACACCCTTAAAAGACGGCATAGACCTTCCCAGTAAATGTCTTCCAACATAGGAAGAGTGTAGCTACCTGTCCAGTCTCTGCTGCTCCCCATGTGATTCCCCATGAGGGCTGTTGGCATTATAGTGGTGAGAGGAGTGACACAAGACTGGTCATTCCAGGCATTTATGATCCTCCAGAATGAAAATCTAGCCAGAAATACAAGCTTTTGTTATCATGATCCAATATTGCTATGTTATCTCCATCACAAGGTACAAACACAAAGCACTTATGAAGGAAGATCAGGCTTCCTGTAGTGGGGGAATCCAGAGTTTGAAACCTGATTCATAGCATGTACCCACCCGTGCCCTGGCTTCCCCATCACTGAAACAGGAATGGCAGCCATAATGATGAATGCTTTGACACCTCTGTGTTAGTGATGTCTGGCAGCATTCCTAATGAATGAAAAACCACGTGCAAACATCATTTTCCCTTTGCTTTCAGGCTGTAGCAAAGCTGATGTCAGTGGATTGCCGCTGTCACGGTGTTTCCGGGTCCTGCGCTGTGAAAACTTGCTGGAAAACCATGTCCTCCTTTGAAAAGATTGGCCGGTTCCTAAAGGAGAAGTATGAAAACAGCATACAGATATCAGACAGGCTGAGGAAAAAGCTCCGCAGGAAAGAGAAAAGCCAGCGGAAAATACCCATCGGGAAAGAAGACCTGCTATACATTAACAAATCACCCAATTACTGTGTTGAAGACCAAAAATTAGGGATTCCTGGGACTCAGGGAAGGGAATGTAACCGCACCTCAGAGGGGCCCGACGGCTGCAACCTGCTCTGCTGCGGGCGCGGGTACAACACCCACGTCGTCAGGCACGTGGAAAGGTGCGAATGCAAGTTCGTCTGGTGCTGCTACGTGCGCTGCCGGCGATGCGAGACCATGACCGATGTCCATACCTGCAAATAAGATGGAGTAGGGAAAGCCTAGGCAATCCATCCTGTGCTGTTTGGGACACACAGCTGCCATGCAGGGAGCAATTACTCTTTACAATCCAATTACTTTGGATGAGCCTCAGGAGAATAGGTATTGCCAAACAGTGGGTAGCCCAAGAATTGGGCATGTGAAGGGGCAACCGAGTGAGCAGCAGCAGCCTGCTCACAGGGACAGCTAAAAACAATAAAAAAAGGACTCCCAGTGATGCGTATGAACATGTAACTCTATGAGCAGGGACAGACACTAAACTTTCCAAGTCTTTAACAGCCATTATGTCCTGAAGGTGCTTGTGGCCGGTAATTACAGCGGAGAAAACTCAAGACCTCCTCAGACAGAGACTAAGGAGTTAAGAGGATGTGTAAGCTACTTTAGATATAGCTTTTGTATCTCTATTTCTAAAACTGGGACTAGATGGATCCACTAGGTGGTTAATGTCTGCAGACTTTAGGGAAGGAAAAAAAAAAGGATAGGGGAAATGTTCTGCTCTTGACCATGAAGTATTGGCTTTGTGACTGTTTGGAAAGCCATTTCCTGTATAGGTGCAGAAAAGTGCCTGGCACTGAGGAACATACCTGAGGGCAGAGAGCAGGGCACTGCTTGGGCGGGCGAGGATCCATTGACATGCAGCAAGCTGTGTCCAGGCTAGAGAGGCTGGAGCACAGCTCGGTGAACATGAGTGGTGTACCACAGTTTGGTATTTGAAGGAAATAACATCCTTCACAGGCATTTCCTCAGTATCTGGACACACAATTTGCAAGTCAACCGGTCGTCACCCACTGTTAGACTGTAAGCAATAACCTGCCATGTTCAGCTGCCACGCTGGTGGTTCCCTCTCATTTTCACACAGTTAGCCACATGAGATTCATCATGGAGAAACCTGCTATAAAGCGATTAAAAATGTAAAACTTTGCTTTCTTTTATAGAAGCAGCAGTTAGAAATTTTCATTAGGTTGCATCCCAAGTTCAGTGCACAGTGCAATTTATGGATTGGCTCATACCACTAGAATATTTAAGCTGTTATTGGTAGCATTTTCTCCCCCTCCATATGTTGGCTCAATTTTATTTTACATCTGTGAAAGGTTGTTTATTTTATGCAGTGGTTTAATGCCTGGCTTAAAAAGCATCATGTGAAAGGATTTCTGTTGTTTAAATGTGCAAAGACCTATTTTTGATAAGACAAGAAAGTTTATATTTTGTAAATATTTAAATTATGAAAGTTATGTAAAAGGTTTCAAAAACTAACATGATAAGATTGCAGCCTTTTGACATTTGTTGGTTGGATATTTGTAGCATTGTAGTGGCCTTTAACTGATTTTTATTTGCATGTGCAGGGGGAAATTAGCGAATTGCATAAATGTTCTCTTTTTTTTAGTGTGGTTATAACTGTTGTAGTTAATACACACTGATGAGAAACACTATGATTTTCTAAGTCATTGGTTAATGAATATTCTGTATACTTTTTTATTTGTCTCAATCCATATTACGAGTAGTGAAATCTCAGCTTCAGCAGTAAGTGCAGAACCCTTACCAACATCAAGGGGACTTGCAAGGGTTTGCAGTCACTTAACTTGTTCCACACCAACAGTCAGTTTTTAGAAAGAAATTGTCTTAGACAGTTTGGTTGAGGTTTTCAAAGTTGCTTTGAGGGATTAATTCCCTAGTTGTCAATTATTTACCCATGAAAGATGATGACCAGATTCCCTGTCACTCTTTATCAGATGTGCAAACAAAATCTGTGTTGTGTTATGTCACAGTCTTATGTGGAGTATCTTAATGACACCAGTTCAGTGAACAAAAAGTACTTTGTCTGATGGGTCTTTTTGGACCTTCCCTGCAGATTTGGCCAGATGTGTCTATATCGACCTACCCAGATATTTATCCTGAGGCCACAAAATCTGCTGGCTGTGGGAAGGGTGCTCAGCGTGCCAGTCGCTGTCACAGGAGGATTTAACAGACTTCCTGTGAGAACTTGAATGGGGAGGACACATCCTGGTAGAAGACCCCAAAGAAAGAGTTGTCAGCCTCAGATTGTTCTCATCTATGAGAGATGAAAATAAACCCACAGGCTCCACAGTCCATGCCACAGCACTTACTGGAAGCATGGATTGGGCAGTGCAACTGGTCACTGTAGTTATGAAGGTGGTGTCTCTCTCCCTGTCTTTGAATCTGCCTAAAGTGAAGCTACTGGTAAGTGCCTCAGTGTCCTGCACGAACCTGGTCCTCATTGTGCCTCTGCTGAGATCTGTGCTGAGGTCACCACAAGTCCCCAGCAAGAACCAGATTCTGGGAGTTCAGCACAGAGATCAAGATCTTTTGAAGCAGCCCCAATTTGTGTCTCAAAACTACCTTAGCTTTTACTGGATCTAAAGTTCCTTCCACACCTGATCTGTGAAGAAAGGAAAATCACCTTTAGTTGGAAGGGCATTCTCATCAGCATCACACTGAGACATGGGACAGTCATGATGCAGCCAACACAGTCGGAGTGTCTCTTGCCTGCTTAGCTAGCCAGTATGTGAGCCTGTGTTGATTTTAAGGTCATCTAGTTCCAACAAAACATCCTTTTGTTCTTAAATGTTGTTAATAAAGGATTTTTTTTTCTGGTTTATTGGGGGGAAAAGAGTTTATTTTTTCAAAGTGTGACAAAAGGCAACAAAGGAAAGTAGCAACACACACAGTTTATGGAAGCTGCAATAGCTGAACAAAGAAGGAAACAGGGGTCTGAAGCTTCACTGGCTGCAGCAGGACCCATTTTGCCCCTGAGAAGCTGAAGAGAGCTATTTAACGGGTTATGTCATTACCCTTCCTGCAGTGCAGGCAGACGTCTGGTGAGAGCAAGCACATGTGGTCTGCAGGAATACTGCTCACTCTCTGTGGCACTAGTGTCGAGGGCTTGGAGGTGGGAAGCAGAAGCAAAGAAGGGTGTGCACTGGGGAGACTGGAGCATGAGCCCCTCTGACTATCACAGTTTAAGTTGCTGTGTAAGTCAAGATTCATAGTAACTTACCCGAGTTACATCCGTAAAACTAGCTCTAGGTAGGCAGCATCTGTAAAAGCGGTTCTGTGCAGAGTTAGGACATATATGGGATTCTTTGTTCCACAAAACTGCCTTTAGTCCTTCCCCACCCAGGAAAAGCTCTCCTTGGGGGAGAATGAGGAAGAGAACCATCTGTAAGACCACATGCCGCCTCAGCTTTTAGAGAAGCCTATGTAAGACACAGGTGCTTCAGCTATGTTTGTGGGCATATGGCACTGGGGTAAGTTTCATTCATGCAGTTTAATAGTGTTTTTTCCTATTGGGTCTGGAGGATCAAGGCTGTTGACTTTGAAAACATAACTTTATAATAACCTTGTGTAGCTTTGAAATAACACATCTTTTCTCGTGGAAAGTAGCTCTGTGTGTGCTTGTCTGAGTGAGAGATTAAAAAAAAAAAAAAGAAAGAAATTCACAGTTTGAGTAGGGGAAAGGTTTTATCTCAGCCCTGTTCCCTCACACTGCCCTTTAATGCATGGAACAGCCCTTTGTGAAAAGTAGCAAACCTATGAAAAATGCCACGGATTTACTTCTTGAATAACTGTAACCTCTCCCGAAGGTGAGAACGATACGTGCTGTTTTGAAACCAGAAATGCACTTGCACTGGCTGCGCATTTGAAGAGCAAAGTTGTGCTGCTGGCAGAAGAGCAGACGTCCTCAGAGGAGTTGCAGCAGGAATACAGCTGGTCAGCCTGTCAACACTGCCAGCCTATGCGGGTGTTGGTGAGGGAAGGACGCTGTCAGGTCCTTGCCTAATGCAGATCCCTCATCAAAGGATGGGTGGTAGATGGGGATTGTCTCCATTGCTACCAAAATGTCTCTGTGAATGACAAGTACATGAAACATACATGTCAAGTAAAACACAATAATTAAAAATCATAGAAACGTAGAGTGGTCTGGGCTGGAAGGGACCCCAAGGATCATAGAGTTCCAACCCCCCTGCCACAGGCAGGGCCACCAACCTCCAGGCCCGGATCTACACAAGGTTGCCCAGGGCCCCATCCAACCTGGCCTTGAACACCTCCAGGGACAGGGCATCCACCACCTCTTTGAGTAGCCTGTTCCAGCATCTCACCACTCTCTCTATAAAGAACTTTCCCCTAATATCTAATCCAAACCTTCCCTCCTTTAGCTTTAACCCATTCCCCTTTGTCCTGCCTTCTCTTCTTTAGGCTGAACAAGCCCAGCTCCCTCAGCCTCTCTTTGTAGGGGAGGTGATCCAGCCGTCTAATCATCTTTGTGGCCCTCCTCTGAACCCTCTCCAACAGTTCCACATATTTCTTGTACTGGGGCCCCGAGATCCCAGATCTGGACACAGTACTCCAGATGGGGCCTCACGAGGGCAGGAGCAGAGCAGAGAGGAACAATCACCTCCCTGTCCCTGCTGCCCACCCCTCTTCTGATGGAGCCCAGGATACCATTTGGCCTTCTGAGCTGCAAGAGCACACTGCTGGCTCAGGTGAAGTTTCTCGTCCACCAGAACCCCCAGGTCCTTCTTAGCAGGGCTACCCTCAAGAAGCTCTTCTCCCAGTCGGTATATATATGCATACGCATATATGATTGGCAGTGGTCATTCAGAGGAAATGGTGTCTAAAGACACACACTTTAGCTGAGGTACCTGATGGAGCTGAGGTGCTTGATTTCATGCAAAGATAAGTTTCATAAGATAGGAAACTTGTCTTCAGGGTTGTTCTTTATAGTTCAAAACTATCATGGCTAGGTCATAGGATCATTTAGGTTGGAAAAGACCTTTAAGATTGCGAAGTGCTGAAATGATGCGAAGTCACTCTGTTGGCTACCATTTGTGAAAATGTATAAAAGACTCATCCCGCTGTGCAGACTTCATGCCAAATGAAGCCCTGTCTTTCTGAGCCCTCTAATGTATTGTAAATGCCTCACAGGGTGGAATAGCAGAAAATATCAGGGTGGAATGAATGTTATTTGTTTTAGATTACCTGAGAAAAATGCTAATTGTGAATCCTCTCCTGACTGTATCCCGTCTGTCCTACCAGCTGGTCTGGAATGCCCAGGTCCAGTAGCAGTGGTAACAGTGAATGTGATATCATGGCTTCTTTTTTCATTTCATGCAAGGGTTTGCAATAGCAATTTGTGGGGTTCTACACACTTTCACATTCTTTGCTGCCCGTGAATCAGCACAGGCAGACAATAGCTAACAATACCCAAGAGAGAAACAGGGCTTCATACCCATACACCCAGTGAGCATCACTAAGGGGGTGAGTAGTGGTAGCAGTTGTATTCTGACTATAAATGGGAAACTGGGGAGAAATTACTTGCTCAAAGTCACCTTCAAAAGCAGTGGCAGACCTAGGTTTAAAGGAAAAGAAAAAAGAAAAAAGAGAATAGGCAGGTCTTCCAATCATCAGCCCCATGCTTTGGCTACCTGGCATTGCACTCGTTTCTCTGCCCATGTAGTTTGGAAACTGTGGCTTGCCGGGTGGGACTGAAGGGTAATCATCCAGGCCATGAGTACTGCACAAGTCCTGCAGAGACCATGACAGGTTTTAAAGGGCAGGAAAAGACTCCATTAGTTGGTGGAAACTTCATTTCCTAAACTTTGTATTTCTGGAGGTCAACTATCTTTTTTGTCCACCACATGGATGGCAAATTCATCCTGAAGGAAATGGTGTCTGTGAAGTCCATGTTAAAGGAATGCTGCAGGTAAATCGTGCTAGAACACCCCAGCCTGCCCCAGTCTGCTGTTACATTGGATAGACAGCTCTGTGATTCCACAGTTAAGTGGCTAAATAACAGTTTACTCAGTTTAATGGGAATTAATCCTCTCTGGCTACTGTGTCAGCTCTGCAGGGCTGGAAGTACGATGTCAGGCAGGAACATAAGACCACTGCAATTCATTTCCCTGCTAGCAGCTAACGCTGACCAGTGATGCTTCTGGCTGAGTCTGGAGTTTGGATGCCAGGGCTGACTGTAAATGGATGACCGCCTTCAGTGGAAGGGAGCTATCTCTTCATTTGCACAGCAAAGAGGTGTATCAAAAAAGGTGCCTAGAAGAGTGAAGGCAGACACAAGGCATGGGATTTAGATACACTCAATGAACAGGAGAAAGATTCTTTAGAATATAGTGCCACATACCTTGTCAAACCTTCTGCTGAACCTCAGCCCGATTAAGACTCTTATAAGCATTTTCCTCAAACCCCAGAAAATTTGTATTTGATTGTAGAGCAGAGCGAAGCACATTTCACAAACATTTCTGATCTCTAGAGAAAAATCCTGACACTATACTAGGGGTTAAAACCAGACCACAGTATTATTTATGCGGATGATGATTTACCCTCTGTGCTGAAAGGTACATTGTGCCTCACGTCAGTAGGACAAAAGCAGCTGACAGCTGAAACAATGTCCCATTCTCCTGCCCGGACCAATCTGCCCCATAATCTAAGAAATTAATTTGACACTCCATTGTGTCTCAGTATGCACTAAATAATATCTTGATGTTAAACATAGTGAGAGTTTTTAGAGGATCTAATTTAAGAGAATCAACATGGGGAGGAACCCAACAGTGAGATACTATTTAATTCCAGTTTAAGATGTGTAATTTGTTTTTTTTTTTTAAAAAAACCCACAATAGTTCTGTCTAGTCAGAGCAAAACCAGAAGTTACTTAAAACATAAGAGAACTAAGTTCTTAAGTTTTATACTTGCTGGCTTCGGAGCTTTAGGCTACAGTCTCACAGCAGGCTGGTTTGGCCAACAGGTTGGCTGAGCGTGTGCTTCAGCTCTCTTCCCCGTTGCCCTGACCCCAGCCCCTTGACGGCTTCAGCAATACAGTTCACTGAAACACTCCACAAACAACAGATTTGGGTCAATTTGGAGCAGTAAACTGCAGCCAGAACACAGCAGTACTACCAGGAGTAGTATGACTGTGCTGCCAACATCAGAATGTTGTCCAGCTATGGTTTCACACTTCACATGCATAGAAAACTCCAGGTACATGAGCCAACATAAATAAACCAACAAAACCAAAACCCACACAGCACAAACGGAGAGTACTTGACAGAAGTTCTGCAAACAAAGCAGCTAGTGAAATAAAACCATTATAGTGATTTCTATGCAAGAGATTTAGGTAGAACCAAACTTTGGGTATTATTCAATGTCACAACCACCTCTTGTAGAAGTTCTGTGGTCCCTTACAATGTGTTAACATTGCGTCCTCTCAGGAAAACAAGCAAGCCATGTACAGTAAGACAGGTCAATACTTCAGGGGAGCACATTTTCCATTGATCAGTGCTACTACAACACCAAGTAATCTCTTTAAGAAGCTCTCCTCACTTTAGGTCACTCAGCCTACACAGCACTAAAGCAACATGGAACAGTATCACGTGCTCTCTTGAGACAGTATTTGGGGGTCACCATTCTATCTGCTTAACCTTGAAATATCAGCTGAATTTGGTGTTTCTTTCTTTCCATTTGCTGATAGGCAGATGAATAATTGCAGTGCTAAGAAACCATTCTAAATCTTTGCTGTTGCAATGCAAGATCAGCAAGAGGAGAAGAATTAACCAGCTGCTTTGGGCTGCCCCAGGGATCAGAAATTTCCCAGATGATGGGGTGATTTCTGTGTGTTTTACTCAGCACAAAATATGACTGGACCATTAGAGCTCTATACTGATCTCTAACTCTCTCCATACATATTCTAAAGCCCTGAAAGAAAGTTTTTATTTCAACATAATTCAAAGGATAACAAACAGACAACGTTAATTTTATTTACTAATACACCATAAGATACAGTTACCTACATTGTGTGTTAGGTGGTTTTGAGACATCTATGAGGGCTTCGACTCAAAAGCCATAAATCAAAACATTGTCCACCAAGTTTTCCAACAGGAAGGATGATTCATCTGCCAAGATCTGGGAACATGAGGCTGTACTGATAAAGACAATGTTGAAATGTTCAAGGCTGAGGAAGATAATTAGCCAAAGACGATTGCTGCAGCACTTGGTAAGAAAAAAAATTTGCAGACCACGTTCCAGAGAAGATAGTGCTCCTTTCCACTGCCATCCATCAAGCTCAGAGGAGACAGGATTCCTCCTTAGAAGGAAGTGCCTTTTTTCATGTCAGCAAGGTTATAGCTGTATCCTGTATGGACAACACCCTAAGAAAAGAACAGATTTTTTTGGGGGTAGAGGTGATTACAGACTATAGCAATTTTAGAAGGATAAATGCAAGATTAACGGAACTGGGCTGCATGTTCTCTAAGGGAAAAGAAAGGGCCAGGAAGAATGTAAAAGATATCAAAGAGGAGAATTGATTTTTAACTTGCAAAGAAGCAATCATTAATTTTCAGAAACAAAGATCTAGATAGTACACGAGCCAACCTATCTAGATGGATTGTTAAAGCACGTGAAGAGACATCTGAGGAACCTGTTTGAACCTGAGTCTATGATGGATTTGTTAGACTTCGTTTGCAAGACCTGTAAGTGGATTTCAGTTAATATTAAGATAGCCATAAGTGTAATGAAAACATCTCAAGTAGAGCACATTCTCCCTTGTCATTCTTCATTTCTTTGCCTGCTGGGAGACAGTAGCAGGAGGTGCCTGAGCCCAGGGCTTTGTGGCACGTTTCTTGGAGGATGAGAAGTAGCATCCCTCCTATCTTTAGTACAGCGTCAGAAGTTGCTGACACCTCATGGTACCACCAAAGAAGCTGAACACTGTTCTTGCACTCTCCTCCTTTTGATTCAAGTTCCACCCAGCCTTCCATGTTTCTTTTTAAACACTCTTAGCCAGGCCCCTTTCATTAAGGCTGGTGTATGGCCTCAGCCTGGCCTCACACACATAGCACTGAAGAAGACTTCATTAATAAAAAGCCCCTTGCCTGGTATCCGTGACTGAGTCAGTTTAGGGACGAACCATGACCCCTCCCATCCTTACTCAGGAAGGTCAGTCAACACATAGGGTGGCAGTGTTACTGCTGCATTTCATCTCTGAATGTAGCCACCTGGCATGGTGCATTTACTAACGTGCCCACACTGCAAGAAATCCAATTAGGAGACTTTACATACACATCAAATGTTTACTAAGTCAGGCCAGGGTCTGAGGGAACCAAGTGTCACACTAAGGCATCTGGAAAGCAAAACACGCTGAGCAAAGGGAAACTTTTCCCAACTAGCACTTGGGAAACTAAGGCTGCAAAAGGCTCTGCTGTTGCCAGAGAAAAGAGTGTGATCATGAAAGGCAGTAGGAATGAGGCAGAGGGCATTTCAAGGCCAAGAACCCCTTCAGCTTCTTTCTCAAGATTTGTACTATCTACATACAGCAACACTAGCACAGCAATTGAGACCTTTGGTTTGCAATGAAGTCTTAAGGTGGCGAGGATCAGAAGCTGGGTGCTCCTCAGGGAAAATGAAGCTACAACCTTCCTGCACCCTCCTCACAGCTGCACTTTTTGAGGTAGACATTCCCACCCTTTCCTTACCTCACTGCTCTATTCTTAACAAGTCTGCAAGATGCTGCAGATGTCCCCCATCATCTTGTGTAGAAAAATAGGCAACCTGCAGCCTTCTCACAGGTACTTTCACATCGTGCTACCAGTACAAAACACCCTCAACTTTGCAACCAACTGCTTCCTACCACCAGCTGTGGGAGAGACCAGGAAGGCCAGAGAAGTTATCTTTGGGTGTGGTAATTTAAAGGAAATTCACAGAGGATATCAGGAAGTCTTACTTCTTAAGAACAAGTATCAGAAAGCTTACCTCAATGGGGGGATACCATAACTAGCCCACTCAAGACAGAAGAGAAAGCACAACTACATCTTGTGACGAATCAACAGAACAGGATGATGGACAAGAGCAAGGATACACCATTTGTACAGCTAATCCAGTATGAGTTCTTTATTCTTGAAAATAGTCTTATTAAATATGATAATACATGGGTTAGAGAAGAGGCAGGTTTCCATCAAAATTGCAAGAATTGAAGTATTTAAGGAGTTACAAAAATAATCGTATCCTTTTATTGCTTTAAAAAATCTATCCTTTAAAAGGCTTGCAAGCAGGTGCAACTTTCAGGGGTTAGAATCATCTGTACTTAATTCAGATTGCTGAAAAAAGTACAAATTTTAAAGATGCAAGGGTAAAAGAGATCTGCCTTTAGTCTTATTTCCTCTCCTTTAAATCTGTAGAGGGAATTTGAAACTTTTTAAAATTTTATAAAAGATGAAATTTTCATTGGCATTTGAAACCAGAAAATTAAGAGTAATTCCATGAAATTACTAATGCATACAAATGTAAGGTTTTAGTTATTTTTCTCTTAAGCCCCTCACAAGTATTATCAGAATAATTTTTAAGCTGTTTTGGATAGCAGCGTAACCAATACTGGCATATACACCAACAAAACTGAATTGCTGTGGAAAGTCTCAGGACTTGCACAATTAGATTTTCACAATAGTCTAATGTTATGAAATATAATTTATTTTTTGATTGATAGAAACACAGGGGTTATTTTGAAGAAAAGAATATACATGATTTTTACACACCCCCCTACATAAGAAAGTCTGAAAGATTTAACAAAAACAATTTCACTGTGTAAGGTGCATTTATTGCTTTTCCACATTAAACTTGAGGGAAAATCACATTATCACAAGCTAGGTCAACATACAGAACAACAATGAATCCAGTCTTACTGTGGTATCACGTATTTATTTGACTTACAAAGTATCTCCCAATATTGCTTAAAAATTTTAGTGCACAGAATTGAATTTGTCTCAGAAAACATCAACAATAGTATTTTGAGTACCGCTGCAGTCAACTCACACTGTGGGTTCCTGGAAAATCCTTTGTGGCTTTTGTCCCATGGTACAGGCTAGAAGTTTCTGAAGATTATACCAGAACTCATGACAAAGCTCCAAGAGATTACACCCAATTCCATGTCAGCCCCTATTTTATGAATACCAACACCCTCAGTTACACCACAGTAACTTTTAGTCCCACAGAAGTTCAGGCTGGCCCTACTTAAAAGAAATAGAAGTCTCCAAAGCAAGCTGTTTTCCGACAGCTCTGACACGAGCTGAAGAATAAGGCCACTTCAACTTGGTCCACTGTTGGTGTTTTTTCCATTAAAAAAAAGAAAAAAGAAAGATGAAGGAAAGTGTCAGTTAAGGTTAAGTGTCACACACTGCATCACGCAGGATGCAATGCTTTCCCTAGCAGCTCCCTGCAAGAACAAGTTGCCTCAGCTCACATTACCTATAACATTGGTGGTTAAGGTGCACAAGTGTGTACCCTGAAACAACTCTGACTGGAAGGCAGACTGCTTTCTAACAGGGTTTTTGTGTGGTGGGAAATTCATTCCTGATCTTAGAACTAAGAGGAAACTGCTCCATTATACCTCAATAGCCATAGGTAGAATTGATGGTTAAGCAGCAGTACAAAAATTGCTATAGAAACTGAACAACTTCGCCACAGTACTCCTGCTTAACATGCCAAGTCTCTTCTGCACAGTAAACGTTATTTTCAACAAGCAAAGCACAGACCCTTCCAAGTTGCTTTTAAATATCACATACATTACTTAGATACTTACTTTTGTCCTTCCCCTAACAAAAATAATTTATATTGTGCTTCTCATGGCATATCAGTGTTACACTGGCACGTATTCTCCCTTTACTGATTATTCAGTTTTGATGAGGGGGACTACAAAATAAATTTCTGGAGCACTTGGGATTAGAGTAACCAAATAGCTTTAATAAAAAATGATGCTGCCATTAAAAAGGCAGAGGATAAAAAAAAAAATTAAAGATCTTTATTAACTTATCACTAAAATCTACAATATTCCACAAAGGTTACATACTCACAGCAACATTACGCTGTTAAGAGGACAGTAAAACATTCGTCAGGATCTGTTTATTAGCCGCATATACCAGTTATTAGCCAGTTCATCTACAAGATATTATTTACCACAGGCAAACTAAATGCTGTGCTTTTAAGAAACCTGCATAGAAATGATTTCATGTGTTGGTGGTTTTTTATTGTAGACATATTTACAAAAAGGAGTTCTATGTGTGTTAGCAATAAATAATCCGAATATTCAAAATGTCAGTGCTCATGCACACACCGACAAGATGGTTGCATGCTTTAAAAATATTATTTACAGTACAGTCTCCTTCATAGCCCTCTCCCTAATAATAGCAGAAAGTGCATTTTCCTCCATGCTTGTTCTCCTTTCCTTTTGTTTCCATTTAGTCTTGCTTCTGTGGGATACAGCCTTCCATCTCGACAACTTCTGGCCAGCCTTCATACTTATTTGTGTCCTTGTTGTTCTTTATATGCTATAAAGAGAAAATATCAAAGTAATTTATCCTGTTACTTTAACTCACAGCTTTAAAAGACATTTTATTTAATCTTTTTCAGGCCATGGACAAAAAGAAGACCTCACTATTAGCCTCTCGTGCTTTGTATCAAACGTAACAAGCTCCCAGCATTCACCACTTAATGTAACTGGCTCAGACAAGTGCATCCTTAAAACTGTTAAGCCATACTGAGAAAACAGTTTTAAAATTTATTGTGGATGTTTTATGAGACAAGGAAGAATGAGACTGCACTAAAATCTGAGACACTAGGAAAAAATAAATAAGGATACTAAATTTACAAGACACCGAAAATGAATGGTGAGAACTTTAAGAACATTAACGGGTTTTGTTGTTTTTTGGTGGGTTTTTTTTTATTACATGTTTATTTTTCCACTAAGCAACTATCTGCATTCAGGTAAGACATTACTGCCTCCAAGAGTTCACCACTGCTCCTGCAGAAGGTCCCACTCCTTTGTAAAGCTGACAAAAGAGAATACGCTTTCCTTATCCTCCTAGAACAAAAAAATACCTTTACAGGTAAAGGCAACAGTGTCACATGCTGAATTTTAACAGCTAAAGCAGCATAGAAACACTGTATTTCACAAGTTTTGCTATGAGCAATAATTTTTGCCAGAAGACCAAAGTGAACAGCAGGGATCACCAACACCGTAATTACCACTTATCTGTCAGAAGTCTACCATTGTTAATGCATCTAAAATACAAGCGCTAGGCAGCGAGTTTTTAATTATTTAGTTTGATTTGATTAATTAAGCAGATAAATAATTAGTTATAACCCCATATAAGTTTTTTTTTATTTGTTAATAACCAAGGAAGCTTTTTTTGTACATTTTAAAGGAGGGTAGTCAAGGAACAACTTTGAAACTAAGTGTGCCACTACCACAATATGCACCCATCTCGAACAGGCACATGGTATATATAAAACATGCCTGGCCTTTAGTGTGAACTGTTAAATTACAGTAAGTGACAGAATCACAGACCTGTTCAAATGGACTTTTAGTCTTAATTCCTTTGCCACCGCAGAAGACCCAGTTGTCTCTGAAGCCAAGGTTTGTAATAGATGTGCTTCCTAATTCAGCAATCAGTTTCCGTGCTTCCTCATTAAGCCTTGAGCAAAACAGAGAAGTTCAGTATCTGAATAAAACACATATCCTTAGAGCTTTCATTGGGCAACAGACCATTCAGCTTTAATCTGATTAAATATAGTTTTAGTCAGTCAATATTGGGCAAGATCTACCTTTCAGAATCAAATAAGGCTAGTTCTGAAATCACCTGATCTAACGAGCACGGCTCTTTAATCTTATACTCTCAAGGAATCAGCGTAGAAGCCCATCCATACCCCAACAAAAGCCAAGAACCCTCTCCTAATGGAATTTATACATACACCTCAAGTCATGTCAGCAATTCTCCAAGCAACTAAAAAAAGTGAACTTTAAAAGTAAACATTGTTTGCATGCTCAAGCTAAAGCCTAGATAAAGTAAAAAGCTATTCTGGATGAGAGGAATGACTGAAATCTACGAAGGAAGTTCTTGTCTGCTTGGGTCAAGCAGACAATTGACAATTCAGAATGCTGCCCCGCAGCAGGGCTCAGTGCCTTTAGGTCCAAGCAGGATAATTTTAATATGAAAGGGAAAATGTAGGATAAGTTATCATTACAAAACCTCCAAACAGCTCTTTTTTTTTCCTTCTTCCTTTCAGTTACTATATTGACCCGATTACCAACACCACACACACCTTCTGATTATCACTATTTACTGAGATATAGTTGTATGACTCACTTTAGTTAAAATTACAAAAACGATTAAGTTATTTGCACAACCCACACTTGATTTTCCAGAGAATTAGGGCAGCTTGTATTTAACAACAACAAAAATCAAAATACAAATATTTTCTCTTTTAAACATGGTAGTTCTTCACAAATTTAATTGTTTTCAAGAACAGGCATTTATGATTACCATCAACCACCTGGGGTAAGGTTTTGTTTGACTTTGTAACATCACTAATAAGCAGCTTCTGGCTGTCAGCATGAATGGGCCAAATTCTCCTTGTTTCGCTGACAGTGTATCTGCATACAAGCTTTCAAAACTGTGACATGATCACTGAAACAATCTAAGTGCACTTATCTAAACCATCACAGAAGAAAGGAAGAAGAGCAAAGAAGAGAAAAGCAGCAAAACGAGTGATTAACAGACAGGAGAGAACAGCCTTAGCTTAAAGAAAATTGCTTTCTCCTCCTAAAAGCCATGAAGGTACAGATGCTTAACTCTTTACTGCAAAAACTGCACACTGCAAAGTTAGGACTTTGTCATAGGAAAGCTGCTCCTATATCAAAAGTACCATTTGCAGGTAACTTGAAAGAAAACAAATCCTTTGGATGGGATGGCTTAAATGAGGTGTAGATTACAATACAATTTCTACAGGAATTTTTAGTATCTATTAAAAGAGACCATGGTTGGGAGCCAAGCTTAAAGAGAACTAAAACCTCTTAGGCTGTGTCTACATTAGTAAGTGGAACATCTTTGGGGTGGAGCAGTTGCAAACACCTAGGCCAACAAGTATGAGGCACGCACTAGTAACCTCACAGACACCAAAAAAGAAGGACACAGGCAAGGTGTGTATCGGGAATGGTCTCTGCACCCCTGTAACCATCAAACTCCATCTTGGAGTTGATCCAAGAAAAGTGCTGGATGGAACAGCCCAATTTCCACCAGAGGATGTTCTCACAGTCATATTCCTAAGTCTGGATCTATCCAAATTCACTAACTATAAGACAGAACAAGCTGTCAGCACTAGAAAAACAGCACTTCTCCAAAAAGAGTACATATCTTTGGCAGCATANAAGTGAACTGTAAAACTCTTAAGAATCTTAGCTAAGTAATATGAAGAGTTGATTGCAAATATATATATATATATATAAAAATACACAATACCTGACAAGCAAATATATTCTTCATAGCTATAGCAGTTTTTTGGGCTGACCATATGCCCTACACTGCCTTCTTATTGCATCCACACCTCTCTCAGAGGAGAAAAAAAAATTTAAAATGCAACTACAGCAATTGCTAATTAGTCAACTATTAATCTCTAGCCTTTTCAGATTTTCAAACAACTCTTGGGATATTATCTAATTTATTGTTTGCCTGTTGCTAATATACACCCAACACTCCTCTATGTAAATACACGCAGAACCCATTACACCTGGTTAGTTTTAATTTGATCCTTGCTGTCCCTGAATGACAGAAGCATTATAAAACTAATAAATTCACCCTCCTGGAAGAACAAATTTTTTTATGAGAAGTGACTGTGTGATAAAAAAATGCAGGTTGCTTAGTACAAAACATTTAGAAGTTTAAACAATATTTCCCAGATAAATCGATGACTTACTTGGTTGCACCATCATCGTATGTTCCCATTAACACTATTGTGCCATCCTGGATGGACTTCAGAAAGTCAATGAATGGTGCCACATCTGAAGAGAGAGAGAAAAGTGTTTAATGCCTTTCTATATATGAACACGCACGATGTCTTCCTACAAAGATATCCCCTTTAATATCTAGAAATGTACTTATAAAAGTTATAAAAAGTGGGACAAAGACAAAATGCAGAGAGGACTCTTTCATTTTATAGAGACACAACCACTAGTGGGAACTACTCCGAACAAGTGTGTTTAACTACTGTACCACTCCCCTCCCACTTAGACTATTTTTGTTTCTCCACAGCAAATGGAACCTGGAGAAGGGGGGAAAAAAAGTGTTTAAGTTATTTCTCTCTAACCAGCTACAGTAATTGCACCTACCTCCTCCCCACATGTCAAAGAATTTAGTGTCTAATGCTTCTCCTGTTTTACCTGTAGAAAAAGAAATATTTGGTGTCAAGTATAGCCAAAATTATTTTACAGACAACATGCCCGACTCCTCCTAATGACTCTTTCAAATACTGTGCTGCAGAAGACACCATATAAATTAATTGCTATGGTAACTCTTTTATGAAGAGTTCTCCTTAAACAGCATAGTAGTTTGAAAAAGTGCAGGAACAGGAAAGAGAAAAAGAAAAAAGAGAACATGCAAACTTCTGATTTTACTTCAAGTGGAATACAAATTAAACCAGAAAGCCCACATCCTCTAAACCCAATACACTATAGACTGGAAATTCTTCATCAAACAGATGAATGTGGAAAATATAGTGATGTCATTAGGGTTTTTTTTTTTAATTATTGTCTACCAAGGCAGTATTTGATGGAAGGTAGAGTTTTCTTTTTAATGCATACATCCCTGTAACGTTTGGAAGACAGGCAGAAATACTGGCAGCTATATAATAGAAAGGTAGGTATTTTGGGTCTGAACAGAGACAATTTAAGAGGGCGGAACAGGATTAGGAAAGTATTGTTCAAGTCATGCTTTCGATGACGTAAATCCCAGTACAATCCGAAAAGACTGTGAATTTATATTGCTGTGAAATGACAAAGTTCTATCTCAGTGCTACAAGGAATTGTTTCCTACACATTAAGGACAAATCTGCCAGTGCTGATGTCACTGATGTTCAGTTCAGCTTTCAAGGTGATAGACAAGCAAATTTGTTTGGGTTTAATGAAAGTTAAGAATCCTGAACACAAGTGCACAACATGACCTATTTAGGGACCAGATCTACAGATACAGACTAATGTAATTTGCTGGTTCCAAGCTAGGAAGTAACGATCTGGTCTTTCCATTTAGTAACAGAATCGTTAAATATGTTTCATTGAAAAAAAGGGGCAACAGAAGAATTTAGTCTACAAGGGTTTTAGAGGTGGCAATACACTAAGTCAAAAGAACTAACATGCATCTTGGGTGGTCTTCCATTCTATATACACAGTAGGAATTTATCTGATCTATCACCGAGATAGCACCACAGCACTCCACATTATAATTTTTGATACACGTTTAGATACAACAAAAAGCTTAGTTTTTCTACTTTCTAACAAAAAGTTCTAAGTGTCACGTGCATTATCTCACTATAAATACGATGAATACTTCCATTTTAACCTGCTTGCCTTTCACCATCCCTTAGTATTTCACTTCAGATTTCAGAAACAATTTGAAAATTAAGACAATCTGCTCACATAAAATGCCACTTACCGTTGACCAAGGCTACATTTATTCCTCTGCCAACATTATTTTTAACGCCACTCATTAAACTGAAACAAAATAAACACATTTATTTTTAATAGGACAATTTTCTGATGTTAACTGTTGCTGTTTTTTAAATAGGATAAATCAAATTGTAAGAGATACTTAGTTGAAAGACCACATGTTCACGAGTAATTAAATGAAGCAAAATCTCCTTGAACTAACCTATGTTATATGAAGTAACCTCTTATACCACCACTGAGTTACAAACAATGATAGATCAAATATCCCAGTTATACCCCATTTCATTTGATCACCTAATCATCTTGGTTCTAATGTATGTGTGTATATTTAACATGTCACAAAATATAAAGGGCTATTAATGTATTTAAGAAAATTCCTTGAAGTTAAAGAGCCTGAAACAAATAATAATTTGAAGAGCTTAACACAGTCATCAAATCAGCATTTTAAGCATTTTTGGAAGCACATGATGAACAAAAATGTGTTAATGAGTTTAAAGGCTAACTGAACCAAGGTATTTACTTAGTATTGTGGCATCCCAAAAAGAAACAGGGAAGTCAAAGCAGTTAGCTACTTGTACCTGTAATAGGAAACCTAAATCCAAGAAAAAAAACTTCATACACTGCTGGCACTCGAAACAGAAGTTGAATATAAAACTGGAGTACAATTACACATCCCAACAAAACAGTCACAAACCATGACAGTAATTACTTGGCCAAACTTAAGAGTGGCAAAGGAACTGGGAAGTATAGACGTGTTGTGACAGGGATGCCCTTCAGAGCTGCAAAGAACAGCGAACCTAAACATCAAGACTGTTAGGGTGCTGCACTGTCTTGGACCATGATGGGCATGTACCCCTCTAGTGAGGGGAAGCTTAGAGACCTCCTCATCCCTTTTTACTGGCGCTGTGTAACAATCTCTGTTCTGCCTCCAGGCCCCAAATATTCCAGCACTAACATTTTGAAGTTACAAGTAAAACTGTTAACATAAACAAGGAGAAACAGGATGGATTTCAGACAACAAAAACCTCCTGCAAATGTAAATACAAGAATTCCTAGTTAAAGGAATGTAGTGCAACAGTGTGCTATAAAGTTACAGCAGCACAGTCATGCAACTGGCTTCCTAATAAAGTAAAACTGCATGGAGAAGTTGTGCTGTAAAGAAGTACAGCACCATCACTCCTTACAGACCCATTAATTAACAACCATGATACTTAGTATTTTGATAATGACTACAGTATTTTTTTCCTAGTTCAAATGGCATCCTTCCAATACAGAACAAGACTATAATTGAACTTCTAGAGACCAGAATTCACATTTCACAAGAAACTAGCTATATGATTAAAAACAGAGAAGTGAAATGCATTTTGACTTATTTCAGTACCTCTAGCGCTCTCAAAAACCAAGTTACATCCTTGTGTTAAATACACAGCAGAAACCTACACTGTAAATATCATTGACAAGTGATGAAAACCTGTTCCTGCTTGTCTTAGAAGTACGAAGAAGACAAAGTAATCGGAAGAGTGAGTTCACAAAATATGACTTAAAACAAACAAACAAAAAAGAGCTACTGAGCAAGAAATAAGAGCTCAGAGCTCTGAGATACTTGAGACAGCTTGTACACTGTCACAAGCACACCAGGCTGTAATGTGTCAGTCTTCACACAGGAGGGCAGTCGTTCATCAGTTTTAGAATTTTTCCAACAATACACAATCAAGTTCTGGGAGCTTATGGGAGAGAAATCAAACGTCTCATGACCAAAGGAGGAGATCACATTAAAATGATCAAATTTTCTGGTGGGCCTTTAAATGGACATGACACATCCTCTTAATAAGAAATTCAGAAAGACCTTTGCCACGGCCAACTGGACTTAAAGACTCCAATAGCTGTGCACTGAAGTGTGCACTAGTATTAATGGAAGAGTTCTTGCCAGTAACTACTTTTTCATCATTTTCTTCAGTGAAATATCCAGGGGTGTGTTTTTTTTTTAACCAGGAAAAAAATTCTTCTTAGTTAACCAATAAATGAGACATTAAAAAAAAATAAATTCAAACCCTACAACCCTGAATTGGAATATTACTTTCACTTCCACAGCTTTTAATCAGTGAATCACCTTAAGCCTTCACAGATACTAAGTTTCCCAGCAACCAGAATGAGAAGCTGGGTAGTTTTGTTGGTGTTACAAAACTTGCATGCCGAGAGATTAGATAAGACTGCCTAAGGTCACAGAGCGTATCAATGATAAGAATAGAAAGCAGAACTTAGCAACTTCTAGTTAGTACATGTCAACAGCGGGCTCGTGCTTGCTTTGCACGTGCTCATGGTCTACACCCATTACACTCTTGCTGCAAACTCACTCCTACACGAGCCAGCAAGCTTGAGCTACGCTAGCCTCACAGAAGAATAGCCTGAAATTTGAGTGGTGCTTGTGTTTCCCACAAATGACGCAAAGCAAAGACACTGCACTTCTTTCTTGAGCTGTTGGGGGGAACCTCCCCTTTCAACTTCACTACATCTTAATTGCGAGACTCAATGCTAAAAATAGTCTTCTCTAAGTTCGTGTAGGATTAATTTTACACTTGCTTTAGACAGTAATGAGTTGGAAAATGTAAACCTATACTTTTTATTCTGTTACAGATTAATTATCCTACTTACTATACTACATGGGGTGTGTTGTTCGCAGTAAAGTTGCCATTTGCTGTAGAATTAATTAGCACTGATTCCTGTATGTGCTATCTGAACCATTCTGCACTACCACAGTGTTGGCTGCGAAGCAGCTAAACTAGAGTAGGTGAAATGCAAATGAAGACAAAGGCTGATATCAGCATGGCTGATATTAAAGCAAGTCTCCTTCTGACAGTGCTGACATGTGACACCTAAGTGGATAGATTATGTTACAAGCAGCTGCGCACTCTGGGTGACAATGAGCAGGAACAACCTATGAGCAAAGAAAGAGTCTAAAAATATACATTAATACTTCCACTATGGGGATTACTGAAAGGTATTCAGTTATGTACTCCAGGCAAAGTATTAGAGATAACACCGTGTAATAAATACAGTTATTACAAATACAGGACTTGAACTCAAAAATCAAACTGTTTCAAGTAGTTCCTTTCCTCATTTCACAATTATTTTATTAACTTTAGTTATTATTGGCACAATTAAATAATTATTGAACATTAAAATACTATTTTTCCCTTTTGAAGTCATCCTTTCAAGCCAAGTGAAAAATATGTTCTGACAGCAGTACTGTGGAACCAGATAAGCTTAAAAGAGATGACTTTCAAAAGACAAATCCACAGCAGTTTTAGTTGATAACATTCAGCTAGAAATATCAAGAGTACTTAAGAAAACAACCATTCACCTAATTGCTGTTTGAGGCACAAGTTACTTGGAGGCTAGTCTGCGTCTGACTTGACCAAGTCTGTCTAATGCCTGAAAAAGTGTAAGCTATCTTGCAGGTATTAAAATCTTGCAGGTATTAAAATAGTGCACGTTGCTGCATTTACCACAGAGTATTAAGTGTGATTCATCAGACTTTAAATAACAATGCAATAGATTTTTTTCACTTAGCCAAACCACTGACAAAACAAAACCTATGAAGAGTCGGTTAAACCACTGATTTTGCCTGCAAAGTGATCCAAAGATACTCAAGAAGTAAAAAATACTTACACGTTATCTTCTACACAAATTTTTGGTCCAACTACGTTTGCCGCTCCACTTGCCATCTTAAATGCAAAATGCTTATCAGGGCAAGCTTTAGAGATCCCACATTTGTATCTTGGAGGTTTTGTAGCTTTCAAAAGGAAAAAAAAATATTAATTTAGAGACAGCACAGAGGTAGACTAACAAAAATACTAGCTAGCTTTCTGAAGAAATTAAAAGGAAAAAAGCAAAGACTATCTCATCTGCTGTTTAACAGCAGCTTAAAATAATTTAGGCACTTACAGCATCTCATTACTTCTTGTTCTCACCCCACTGCTTGCCTCTGGCACTGTCATCAGCAGCCACAAGACAAAACTACAAGTGTAACACTGGCAAGAAACAGTCTATACCAGAAATTTAGGAAAATCAGGAAGAGAAGAAAGTCAGTTTCTGATTGCATTTAAAGTGTAATTAAGTCTTTCTTAACTATGAAAATTCAACAGTTATTAGGAAAAACGAGTCAGAGCAGTAATATATGCATATGAACACTCACAGCGTGCAGCTGCATCCAGTGCTGATCTGGCTAAAACACAAAAGGAAAGTTTTACAAGATGTTACTATTAAAAGTCTCACCTGCTATAAAACATCCTGTAAATTTAAGCCTTTCTGTATCCCTACAACAAGTTGGTTGAAACAAAGCATCAGTTACATCTGAACATTATGTTCTAATATAAAACCTTTAATGGTAGAAGAATGAAGTGGTCAGGGACCACATTTAGAAGCACTGCATTAATTTATAACTCTCCGATTAACAGAAAGATCATAAAAAACCATCAGGGATTTGTGGAGATATGGGCACTTAGAGTGAAACAAATTCCCTTCTTCAAGATGAGGTTCCTTTCACCTCATCCTTTCACCTCATCTGTGGAAGCCTGCAAATCAGGGGTATTCACGACTCCCATTTTCAGGATAAGAAGAGACAAGTGACCTCATCATGGGCTTGTCTACAATACATCTGTAATAACAGCATCTGTGTCCTCTCAACAATTATTAAAGATAACCCTGGTGACTGGTTCAGATGTGGGCTCACACTGTAGCAATCTGAAGTTAAATAACATGAACCCTATCCATTATCTAAAATTCTTTAAATAAAAGAATCTTTAAAGTTCATTCAAAGCATAACATGATGAATTTTAAGTCACCTCCGCTGCTAATCCTGTTCTTTGTAGGACCTGGGCACATCTGAAATGTTTTGATTACTGCATGTTTAATTATACATGGCAGCATACCCGTGCAAGCCAAAAAGCCCACTCAAAACATACATTTTGAATTGCTTAAGTAGCAGCAAGGCAGAGGGCAGATTTCCAGAAACACCATCCAAGTTGCCTAGTTTGCAACTCCAGACTAAGACTGCAAGTACCAGTAAACAGAAAAATCAGGTAAATTTATGCATACTTGGCAGGCAAAAGAATCAGAGTAGGTTAAACATTTCATACAGAAAACAATACATACCTCATATAATATATATAAAAAAATAAGTCTACATATTAAAAACCCCACAGAATTCTTACGTGTAAGAGCATAAGTCAACCTTAAAGCATAATGAGTATGATATTCTTGGTTATGACTCAAGTAAATACTAATAGATGTTCACAGAAAGCAAAGTCAACACTTACCAAATATGTGTCCTAAGTTTGCATCCATTTTTATTTCAAACACTTGAGATATGACATAAAATGTCAATAAAAATATTGCTACAACAACTACCAACTTTGCAGCACCTGTTTGGACGCAGAAAAAAGTTTCAAATCATTATCTGCAAACGATAATATTAAGTTTAGCAAAACTAACTACATGAGAAACATGCATCAGATCACACGAAGGGGAACTCAAACAGAATGATTACTACAGCAAACACATACCCTGCTCTCCGCTTACTCCAGCCTCATGCTTGTCTGACAGCATGGTACACCAACTTGGCTCAGCAGCCAGGAGAAACGAAACACTTCTCTGTGGATATCTAGCTTAACAAGATGAACTAAGCTGATCCAACTTGGTTGCTGTCCAAAGGGGAAACTCCCAATTTCCCCCATTCCATTTCCCTGTTCTTAGCCACAGGTACCTGTTTCCTCAATGTTCCCAAACATTCCTCCCCCTGCTTACTCACCCACCCTGAAAAAAAAAAAAAAAAAAAAAAATTGAGCTGCCCCTATTTTAATGTACAGCCAAGACTGAGTGATGATGGATTTGTTCATATGCTGCAGTTTGGCTGCTTTATTCAAGCAGAAATGAGCATTAAAAACCTCCTTTTTTAAACGAATTCAAATTACTGACCTTCAAAAAGGAAGTTTGAAAACCCAAAAGAGCTCATTTAAGAAGTAATAAAAAGTAGTAGTCTCCCCTTGCCCTTTTAACATGCTGAAGTCTCAATTTTTACAAGCCCTTCTCCAGTGCTGAGCAGACAAGCTACCTCCTGGCAGAAGAGCTGGAAGCACTCAATCACAGCAATTTATATCTGAAATAGAAACTCAGGGGTATGTGCTACTGCTGTGAACCCCACCACTTTTTAGCATAATTTTCAATAAATTTTTACAGAATACTTCTTTAAACTGATTGTAAAATACTAACTGACTGAGAGTAGTTAGGTGAGGAGGCATCTGATCAACATCCTGACTTCCTGTCTCACTCCAGTATGTCAAACACTTTAGAAGAAGCAATCTTACAGCACGCTTCTGTCTCTCAGATTGCCAGCCAAATAAATCTTTCAGCAAAAAAAACCCCCAAGCTTCTGTACTCCTGCAGATCTCATACTGCTGCTGTGATGGGCTGTTCAGGAAACCTTAAAATAGACAGATTACTCAGCCTTCAGAAGGATGAAAGATGTTAATCAATCCTTTCAAAAGGCTAAAAAAAGATAATGGGATAGAGAAAAAGAAAGTAAAGGTGAAGAAAGAGACAACTTTTTCGTTTGCTTGCAGCTCAGTCTTCCCCCCCCGCCCCACCCCGTCACTTTCCCTTTTTATGTGTGTGTGTGTGAACACATACATACTATGTAAGGGAGCACAGATGCAAACTTAAATTTTAAAATATTATCCTGGAAAACTCCAAAGAAGTTTGCACTTGAAAAGCAGCATGTAAGTACAAGAGAAAACAGATGATCTGATCATATGTTAAAAAGTGGAGAAAAAGTTTTCAAAGCAACACTGTTTAAAAGACATATGGTGCCAGACTTTGGCGTGTGTCATGTAGCAAGTGGCACTTAGAGAGCACATTTTTGCTGTAGACAGTAGGTGACATGAGTAAGAACTCAAGGATGAGCATTAACCATCCCCTCCACTCTATATCCTGAGCCCTTCAGCTGAACTGTGAGCATTCCCTTTAATGGGAGAGGTAAGAAATCTCCTAGGAAACTCTTAGCACTGGATTCAAAACCAGCCTGCTTGCTATAGGTTAAACATTCTATAGGAGTTACCATGTCATCTTTGTGGGTTTAAACAACAAAAGTTAAAAAAAAGGAAAAAAAAAAGAGGTTTGAGAAAGTAATTTTTCAGGTAATTTAGACTATTCCTAAAAATTGCAACATTTTCTAGTTCTTTATCAGATTTACTTTAGCAGGTTGCTCCCAGTTATACATATTGAAGTTAATACAAGAACTTCAGAAGTAGAAGCAAACAACTTTTAGAACACAAAGGATAAGGAGTAATTTCTCACATTAAGAAGGTTAATGTACACCTGTCCTGGAAAAGGTGTTGTCATTCCTCCTCCCGCAACGTAACACTACAGCTACTGAGAAAAGTGCAATACATCAGAAACTCCAAACTGTTCAATAGCCACATGGGCTATTCTGCTGCAAGGAAATCTCTAAAATATTTTATTGTAGGCCTGTATCGGCAAAGATGTTGTCTTTACAACCACTACACCTTCTGTCAAGTAAAATCAGTTCCTCCAACACTGTACTACAGTACCTTAGCACAATGGAAAGGCTTTTGTAGCTTTCAAACTCCCAGTAACCAACCAGTTGGGAAGTTTCAGACCCTCTCTGGTAAGAGTGAATGAATAGCGCTTACAGTTGGAGCGTGAGGCAGGGGGTGGGGGGCGGGGAACAAATTGCTTAAGACATCAGTTGGCCGTTTCCTTATTCTTTCATCATCTTACAGAATCGGCAACCAAAGTATGCCAAGTCATGGCACCTTTACCAGCCACTGCAGATCAGCTGAAGTGTTTTAACCAGCTGTTTGCTCTTAGACCACCCCAAATTCCAAAAAGAGTTTCATTCAACATCAGTGAAATGGAACACCGATGCCTGTTATGCCAGTTCAGTTTATTTCAAAACCTTATTGTCACAACTGTTAATGCCATCCACAGAGCTTGTTTTACAAGTGACACGAGGCTTGATTTTACTGAGTACACTTACCTGCTATTCTCATGTTTAGTGTTCAACCAGGTAATGACGCTACTGCATTAAAAAGAGTCACCTAGGGAAAAAGAAAAATCACATCACTCTAATTACTGCCAAGTAAGCACTTTTCTGATGAGTTAAGAGTAAAAAACACGCCCACAGAATTTATAGCTAATAACATTAATGACTATTGTCCCGAATACCTAATTTTTAATGCTCAGAGGAATGGAAGAAGATTTAAGATGGATATCAGATGTACTGCTTTAATTTGTTACTCCATGAAACAAGTGTTCTGAAAAAATATTAACTTAATTTTCATCAAATACACCACAATTCTGTTCAATTTTCAACCTTTTAATCTGTGACCTAAGTATTTATCAGTGCTGTATCTACAGAGTCTTCGATCACCTAAAGCTATGTGATAAAAAGCCAACAACTCCATCTGCACTGCTTCAAAGTCCTAGCAACGTTTGGATGCAAGTTGTTATTTGGCAAAACAAGATAGCAAAGTATACTTTGGAGAGAAAAGATTTAAGCATGTTGGCCTCTAGGATACCGCATTAGCTGGACTCGAATTGAAAGACGGTTATTCTAACTATGCATTACAGAAATGTAACAACCCATTTGTCACCTACAGCTGCATCCAGAAGATTAAAATGATGGTCAATGGTGACAGAAGCACCAGCCCTAGAACTGAAACTATTTCAGAACAAAATGAAAACCAATCCCTGTGACAAACACGCCACACAAGCATTTCTTCTTGAGATGACCTTGCCACCACATAGGTCAAAACAGGCCACAACCTGTACAGACTGCTCAAGGGCCTCAAAGGGCTACCACCTCCTCTCTCAGTCAACCCCTGGTCCCTGGCCTATGCCAGGTCTCTTTGCCTTCTGCTCAGGCACGGTGGGCCCACGCTGCACTGTGCCTGCACATGTTCAGTCTCAAGTCTCCCCCTATTCCTGAATCAAGGAACATGGAGCAAAGATGACCACTACAGCTACTTGCCACTGACATGGCATCTATGCAGATTGGGTTTGGCAAACATCATAGTCTTTAACAATTAAATACTACACATCTGTTGAAAACACTGTCATTTGGGTTACACCATTTAAGTAGATGAAGCACGCAAAAAAATTTTAATTAATGGAAATTAGAATTTGCTTGAAAACAGCAAGCTACCTGACCTGTTCTTTCTCATTTCTTCTACTCTTATACAGAAGGAAGGACCCTCAGTTACTTTCAAAAAAGATACCTGAGGCATTCAGGCAAATAATTTGTACAATGAGCACTTCCTTTCCAGATTAAATAAAGAAAACATACTTCTGACTATGCATTTTTTCTGCATAACTACTTACATTTAATGTGGCAAAAGAAAAACTGTTTACAGTCAGGGATCACCTACCCCAAGGCTGAGTTTGAAAATTATAATCTGTCATTTTAATCCAAGCAGCTGTCCCACATCCACATCACAAAAGCTACAGCATCCCTAATACTATGCCAGGATTTCCAAACTCATCAAAACCCATCAAATTTCTTTAGAAATTATTTGTAAAACTATTGTTATTAGAAGTCAGAAATGCAAATCATTTGGAGATGGCCAACCCCCCCGCCATGCAGTGCTCACAGTCTATGCTAGGGAGGAAAATAATTATACTACACAACCGACCTTTTGCCTTTGCTTAAGTTCAGTGATTTGTGTCCAGATCCTCTTTGCCAGAGACACAGACAGTCATTGTGCTCTGTTGCTTAAAGTTTCCAAGAAAATGGTCAGCAGAGAAATAAACAGGAAAAAACAAACACAAGTGTAGGAATATTTCTTTCTACTCCATAAGAATTTGAAAGTATGTTCCAACAAAGTTTGAAAAGCAGACAATTGTTTTTGAATACTAAAGCTGTACAAGGGAAATCTCAACGCATTATTATGGACATAATATATCCATTGTATTTAGAGCCATTTGTACTAAATATATCCATATATAAAGTCTTTCTTCAGTGAAAGACTAGTATTTATCTGTCCTATAAAAAAACCGAAAAAACCTGCCAAGCAGATATACTCATTTTACTTCAAAGTCTGTCAAAAGAGTTATTCTAAGCTCCTTTGTCTCCCCTTCCCACCCCTGGAAATATATCAACATTAAAATAAAGCACCACCTGTAGTTTGAACAGACACAAGCTTGTTTTAAGTCAGCACTGACAAAAATGTTTCCACTTTCTGCTTGTCTATAAACAAAAACACCTAACAAATTCAAAGCATGAGAGCAAATATATGAACAAAAACAGAAACTAAGTGAAATAATCACACCATCCAACCTTGACTACAGAATGTCCTTATCTGAACACTTGCATCCACTCACCTCAGTGATCATTATTTTTTGCAGTCAATAAATATTCAACTTTTTAAAAAAAAAGTTTTGAATGTAAAAAATAATATTAGACTCCAACTTGAAAGGAATTTTAAAATTACATAGAAATTATTTTCCTAAATTACAGCATACCAAAAAATTCTGAGTTTTGATCTAATGAGTAAGTACAGGAATGGTACAGTACAGATTAACATTGCACAACATTTTCCAGCTGCAAGAAACCTCAGTTTATGAACACCAAGTCCTTTTCCTATACGGTAACTAATTTTATTTTTTTAATTAAAGACAGAACAGGAATAAAATAGGACAGCCCATGAGCCCTTATGAATCACGTATAGACCATTACTCCCTATCTTCAGTATTAGGCTTTATAACTGTAATTACAGAAATGATATAAAAATGGACCTAGAATTCTAATAGCGCTTACTTTAGGATCATTTGGAAACAAGAAAGGACAAAAAATGAGCTTGCTCACACTGAGATGCACAAAACCAGTGCCAACAACATTCCTTCAATTGCTTTAGGAATACGCTAAACAGCCAAACACTTTTTCTCTCTTCCTTAAGATTTCATTGAGCAGAGGCAGCAGAACCACGACTCATCTTCTTGACTTTATCAATGTCCAGTAATAGTAATAAATGCTTTTTTTAGAATCATAGGAAAAGAACTTTAGGACCAAGTCCAACCATTAAACTAGCATTGCCAAGACCCACCACTAAACCATATCCCTACATGACACATCTACACCTTCAAGGATGGTGTGACAACAATTTCTGGGGGCAGCCTGTTCCAATGACTGACAACCCTTTCGGTGAGGAAATCTTTCCTAATTCCTAACCTAAACTTCCCCTGGCACAACTTATGCCATTTCTTTGTGACCTGTCACTTGGGAGAAGAGACCAACACCTACCTGGTTACAAACCCCTTTCAGGTAGACATAGAGAGCAATAAAGTCTCAGTCTCCTCCAGGCTAAACAACCCCAGTTCCCTCAGCTGCTGCTCATCAGACTTGAGCTCCAGACCCTCCATCAGCTTTGTTGCCCTTCTCTGGACATGCTCCAGCATCTAAATGTCCTTCCTGTAGCGAGGGCCCAGAACTACACACAGTACTCAAGGTGTCACATCACCAGTGCCAAGCACAGGGGGGAAATCACTTCCCTAGTCCTGCTATCCACACCATTTCTGATACAAGCCAGGATGCTGTTGGCCTCTTTGGCCACCTGGGCACACTGCTGGCTCATGTTCAGCCAGCTGTCTGTCACCCAACACCCCCAGGTCTTTTTCTACCAGGCAGCTTTCCATCTGCTTCCCCAAGCCTGTGGTGTTGCATGGGGTTGTTGTGACCCAAGTGCAGGACCCGGCACTGAGCGTTGTTGAACCTCACAGAGCTGTCCTCAGCTCATCAAGCCACTGTGTCCAGGTTCTTCTGTATCATTGATAAAGATATTGAACCTTAACATCATTTATCTCTTGTCAGGCAGTACAGTAGGGCTCACATTTATTACCTACTAGGCAAAGACTGAGTCAGAAGGGGCAGCTGACATCAGGGTCTATAGGCAGCACCCTGAAGAGCCGAGCAAAACCCTATACAGATGCAAAGGCCAATGAGGGCACCACAAAACAGGCAACAGAAGTCTCCAAGTTGCATATGAAAATGGCTGGATTTGGGGAAGCATTATATTGTATGATTGTGAAACATTGATTTTATTTTTCTTCAGACTGTTTTCTTAGTGCAGAACTTAGTGTTTATCAGCCAAAGTCTAAAACTTGGGTGAGTGGAAAGAAACAAAAGAATAAATCCCTGGCATGCAGCATCATGTGCTTTGAAAGGAAAAGCCAGCCACCAAAGAACCTAAACTGGTGCCTTCAGATGCCAGTTTTTCTCTACTTCAAGAGAAAGTTATTACTCCCTAGGCTAGTAGATTGGCTAGAGAGGTGTGGCAAACTGCAGATTTCCATTTATCATGGACAGCAGTAAAGATAAAGTCAGAACAATAAAATTTAGAGACAACCAGCAGACAGGCAGGAAACTGGTGCTGCCATATCAGAGTTCAAAAATCGCTCTTTCAGCATAGCCCAGCACGTGGGCTACTACTTCCCCCCCACTAGTAGAAAACGTAGACATCTCACCGAACCAGGGAAGACACAAAGTCACAGGTTAAAAATCCTATTCCAAGGACAGCATGTCATTGTCCAGTTCCCTGCATGGAGCTGCATGACTATCCATGCAGAAAAAAAGAGTTATTTATTCTGGATGCAAACTACTAGGGAGTGGATTTGTGGACAGACAGTTGGGAGCTGAGGTTACTGGTTGCTTTTTTGCTGCTCCACCCATCCTTGTGCATTGTATTCTGTCCCAAGGCAGGGGCCGTTTCCAGATGTGATTTACAGTGCCAAAGCCATTCCAAGCAACCCCTGTGACAGCCCAAAATGCTGTACGCAGGGCAATGTAACAAAAGTAGAACACAATAGAAAACAGCAGCTTACAGTAAATAAAGCAGAGAGAAAAGGGCTTCCCCCACTTTTTTACCATTCAGTTTCAGTCTTCCGAGGATTTCTAGTTTGCTGTTCTGCTTGTTGATGAACTTGTGTGGGAATGACAGACTCAACATGTATCTTAACAAATTCAGTACATACATCCAAATTTCTACTGCACATACTCTAATATGTGCTTGTTTTTAACTGAATTAAGCTAATTTTAGTATCTGCTGCTCTCAAGTAACCTGTGCCTCTTGAGGAACCCTGCCAGGTACTTCACACAGGAACCTTATAATTTCATTTAGGAAAAATACGAACCTATAATCCTGCCAAGCAAATCATCATCACATCTTATTAGATGACATACATTTTATAACATGGTAAGATTGAGTTCTCCATGTATTTATTTATTAGATATGATGGCCATCAAGCAAATTTTCTTCCTCAAATCAAGGTGCAAGAGGAAACGGCAGTGAGGTGAGTAAAGTAGTTGACAAAATAAACAGTTATTGGCACAGCCACACTGATATAACACTGAAATTAGTCCAGATTTCAGTCCTGAGCTGAACGCAGTTCAATTCAGCCAATTCTTTATCAGCTTTGCTCAACACTCATGCCCAGGGACACACAACACGAGACATGTCACTTTGGCACAGCCTCTGCCCTCTGTACTACACACGAAAGCTTTGGCATTTGCAATGTACTTCTGTTTATAGGGGGTTTTCAAGTACGATGGTAATAAATGTTTTTATGGGCAATAATAAAACTAGAAGATCAGTCTACTTCATTCCTGAAATAACAGCATTTCCATTAGAAATTTGATAGAGCTCATAGATTGTCCTTATGAAGTGGGTCCCCAAAAACAAGCAAGAGAATTTAGGTGGTCAAGGAAGTCCGAATTCTGACCACAGTTGTTTAGAAAATGGTCTCCAAATCAACAATATTTAATGAAACAGAAACTAAGACAGTTCAAAATGGACACCAAATGTGACAAAACAGGCAGCAGTAACGAAGAACAGAATCAGAGAGGTTACAGCAGCTCTCTTTTGTTGGGGTCAACAACGTGGTACCGCTGCAAAAGTCTAACTGATCATTGGGAGCTGCACCAAGGGGATTGCTGTGTGTGAACAAAAGGCTCTGCCTTACAAACAAAAAAATACCCTGCTCTGTGTGTTACCTAGACTTTCAACTGAGACCCATACGTATTTTTTCTAAGTCTATCTTAAAGCGTAACCCCCAAATAGAAGAACCTAGATTGCAATTGCATGACCTAAATAAACCAAAGGGCTAAAAGAATCAGGTTTATTTTGCAAGGAATTGTGAAAGCAAAGAGAGAAGGAAGGAACAGACAACTCTGACCCTTATCTCCAAGATGTAATTTTAAAATTATTTTAAAATATGTCAAGATGGACTGTTCTCAATATTCACTAGTTGCTGCTTATCCCTTTGTAGCTATAATGCTAAAGAAAAACATCTTTCCAGCTACAAGGATAAACAAGAAATACAAAAGGCGGCTGTAAATCATTATAAAATTCTGGGAAAATACAAGAGAAATTTTCTTAGCCTACAAGGTCTGAGTTAGCATCCTCTTCAATATTAACCCCATACTTCTACATGTACCCAGATATGCAATACTAAATCTGTATCAGCCTTAGATGCTCTGAATTAAATTGAAGGAAAGTTTTCCTCCAAGAGAATTCAAAAGTTTTTATATTTTCAAGAATGCTCAAACATTATACCTGGTTTTATTTGTATTTACTATCTGTTAATATGAATAGCATACAAGCACACTATATAGAATTACATAAGCATTCAAAATTACTTAGTACCAAAGGGGAAAAAAAAAAGCTTGAGCTTTTATTTTTGAGTCATGAGTAGATTAGGATGGTATTTATTTTTTGCAGCACAAACTGTCAGCCTCAATGATTAACAGATGCATTTTCTCCCTGTCAGAGAGCAACTAAACAAAAAAAAAAAAAAGCCATTTCACTTTTCCATACCTGGTAAAATGGACTCAATGAAACAAGGTTTCGTTTAATCCAGCCTCTGCAAAAAGATATTTTAGTCTGTTGGTTTCAAGCAGTTCAGAGCGGTGGTGGTTTTATTACACAGCGAATGAGCTATGTCAGGGACAGCATTAGCTATTCTTATGCGAGCTCTGGTTTTAAACCAGTGCTTGTGCCAGCCTGAATTACATGCCACTGACCAAACAGCTGAGACAGTCAAAATCATTCCAAGCCTAAACTGGCACAGGAACCCAGGCTTCTAATATAATAATTTTACGCAGATACAAGCAGCATTTCCTTACCTAGATGATTGTGTAGTCTAGCAGAAGGGTAAGCATAGTTTTTCCACAGTGTTTCAAATTAATTTTGTAAACTGACTAATGGCAGACACAGGAAAGAGTTGCACTTCTTTTTAAAAAAGTCCTCTACTGCCCTTCAATTTTACTGTATAACCAGGCACCATTTGTGTCTTCTGATAACACAGGCTGTGACCCAAGGAGCTGCTCCCTACAGGCACTCCTACATCCACATAAATTCCTTGTGGTTAGAACAGAACTCCACCCAGGCAAAAGGTTTGTCCACACAGAAAGACCTAAAGACTCGCAGATAGCACTTCTCCTCACTTGAGGCAAATACTACCATGAAGTATAATTATTAACTTAATAGAAAAGAAAAACCAATAATCTAAACAGCATTCTCCCATATACATGCAAGATTCAGCCTGGTGTTCTGACAACACCCAAAATGTTTGCTTGTTAAAACGATATTTTATTTCACTGCTACCAACTGCAAGTGTAATCCAAACTGATTAAAAGGAAATAAAAACATAATTCTGCTACATAGTTTCACTTCTAAGAAAGGAAATATACATGAGAACCAGCATTACTCTGCCAGAGTGTTTTGCTACCTCAAGTGCAAAACTAGTATTTCCCAAATAGTTGGGACAATCCTCACCATCAATACAGACTGGGAGATGATGTGATAGAGAGCAGCCCTGCAGAGAAGGACTTGGGGGTGCTGGTGGGAGCGCCCACAGCCCAAAGAGCCAACCGTATCCTAAGCTGCATCAAAAGGAACGTGGCCAGCAGGTCAAGGGAGGTGATTCTGCCCCTCTACTCTGCTCTTGTGAGACCCCACCTAGAGTACTGTGTCCAGTTCTGGAGTCCCCAACATAAGAAGGACATGGAACTGTTGGAACAGGTCCATAGGAGGGCCATGAAAATGATGAGAGGGTTGGAACACTTCCCCTGTGAAGGCAGGCTGAGAGAGTTGGGCTTGTTAAGCCTGGAGAAGAGAAGGCTCTGGGGAGACCTTATAGTGGCCTTCCAGTGGGGCCTACAAGAAAGCTGGGGAGGGACTTTTTACAAGGGTGAGTAGTGATAGGATGAGGGGAAATGGTTTTTAATTGGAAGAGGGTAGATTTAGATCGGATATTAGGAAAAAATTCTTCACTATTAGGGTGTTGAGGCACTGGAACAGGTTGCTCAGGGAAGTGGTGGATGCCCCCTCCTTAGAAGTGTTCAAGGCCAGGTTGGATGGATCCTTGAGCAGCCTGGTCTAGTGAGAGGTGTCCCTGCTCATGGCAGGGAAATTGGAACTTGATGACCTTTAAGGTCCCTTCTGTCCCTGACCATTCTGCGATTCTAAATGACTAGTTAAATTCCAGACTGTGCAGGCTTTTGCTAGTGGTATCAATCCAGTACTTTCACCTCAGGCAACACACAAACTAACCTGTTTCCCAAACAGAAAAATTCTCCCAAATCCTGGGAAGCCCAAGACAAAAGCGCTAAGGCATTCATCCCACTGAGAACAAAACTCAAGCCACATTCCTTTTGCAATTAAAACAACAACCACAAACCCCACCCTCACAAACTAACGAAACACCTAACTGCATAAGCACCTAATCCACACTTTGAAGGCTCTTCCCAAATATTACACAAAATTCACTGGTCCATATATTTAAAACCAGGATATAATTTACAGTCTCTAAAATCTATACGATTTATATGTGATAAACTGTACACTGCTGATGATGCACCTCTGAAAGAGAGCCTTAGCCCTGTATTTCATAGAGTTGGATAAAATCATGTAGAAATTCAGACAAATTAAATCCTCAGTGACAAATCACTGAACCTCATTCACCCACTCGCCTTCCAGCTTCATCACAGAGACATGCACAAATCTCACAGTAGATTTAAGAGTGAGGTTTAGCATTTTCTTCTGTCACGCTGATGCACTGCTGCAACTACCAACTGTTCAAAAGTTCAAAACAGATTATTTGCTTTCTGATGTGTTTAAGAAAAAAAGAAAAATTACCACCTCAATTTCATAAAACAGCAAAGTCTTTGAAGCCTTTCAACAACAGGAAGTAGTAAATAAAGCTTTGCAACGCATTTCACTGCAAGATCACAAGGTCTCGCTCAAAACAAGGTGTTGCCAGAATCCAGTAGATGTTTAAAATGTACACCAGCTTTCATGTTGCACATCACGACCACATACCTTATCCTGCCCCATACAGCAATTCTGTGCCATACAGAAAGGGTATGGGTTTAAGAACAATTAGGGTACAATTACTATGACTTGATATAAACACACACAACCACAGGAGAAATCTGAGGCTCTGGTTATAGCACACCCCTTCACACTGAGAAACATTTCAAATAAAGTTATCAAGCCAGCAGAATGGCAAAGGAGTATTACAAATACTCCGTCTATAGGTCCAAATTCACTGCAGAAGACAGATCTACTCCTTTCCAGTATTCTCCCCAAGCACAACCAGACTGTAGATAGTAGCTTTAAGATGTCAGAATAAGATCATCAGCTTATGAGTGAGATTAATTTACTGCACAGCCCTCGTCAGTGCTGCACACTGAGACCACAGACACAGTGAGGCACAGAGGTCTATAGCAGTGGACACCACCACATGCTACTGCCAAAAAAAATACCATCATACAACCAAGCACTTGAGTTTCTTTAACAAAAGCTCATCATGATCTGAGGCTGTTTGTTGAAAAGGAGTTTTAACCACTGCAAGCTGACTTCACCAGGAAGCTAGGGCATGCCTCTGGGAAAAGTACTCCTAGGTGACAATCACTGCTCAAAGCACTGTTGGTATTTCCCCCTCCTCTTCTTCCAAGGGATAGAGAATCCTCGGCTCCCTCAACAGAGGGGAGCTATGCCATCCGCTCATCTCCCATATGAGGCAGCACTTGGCTTTGGCCTTTTGCAGGTTAGAAAGAATGTGCCAGTGACTGTGGGAAACACCCTGCTGAGACAGCATCCTGCTCAGCTTGGCAGGGAGAAGGCATAGCAGCAGCACAGCAGGCCCAAGACACAGAGGGGCCACGCTATGCCAACAGGATGCTGGAGGATGGGATCACATTGCAGATATGAGACTGCTGTTGATGACTAATAACCTCCTTGATGCATGATACACTCAGAATCACAGTATTCTGTGGTACTGGCAAGTTGTTGCTACTGGTCCATATTATCACCACAGGTGCCATCATTTGTGAGCAGTGAGGTGGAAAACACTCAAAAATGTAGAGGAAGTCAGTTAGTGGCATGATCCTTTACAGCTCTGGAGTGACTCACTTCCTACTGAAGATAGAAAGAGACAGCAACAAGAATTGCAGTCTCTAGACTGGCTTCTGAGCAGAGATTCATAACCCATCTCCTGGCTAGGTACAATCTTCCAACAACCAGTACGAAACACATTCAGGAAGAATTAATTTCACAGAAAAAAAAATTAGAGGCAGTTTATTCTTTTTATATTATTACAAACATAGATAATTTGTATCATTTAATATTTCGTTAACTATTGGTACACACCCCACTAAATGAAATCCAACACAGCCATCTTCTATCCTTTTGAGACTTTAAAAACTAAGGATTATCACAGGTGGGAAAAGTTAAAGCTACACGGGATAGCAAGTTACTGCGTGTCATCACCTATGGAGAAATTTGACACATTAATTATATGCAAATTAATTTAAGGAACAGCATTACTCAGTGACAGAAGGGTGCTTACCGCAGTGAGCTTACAACACTCTATACACAGCTGACATGAAGTTGCTGATATGCAATCACTGTATACTGTAACAGCTCCTGATGCCATACTCCTCCCGATCATGCTATCCTAAGAGAAATTCACTAATTACAGAAATTCCTGTAATAAATCATTGCCTGAATCTATTCAAATGCAGTTTCAGAGCCATTTGAGGTGTCACGGATGTCCAGCTGACCAGCAAGGAAACAAACAGCCACGGCAGTTCCTTCAGCCACCTCTCCTGGTACTTACAAGAACACCTGGGCTGATACAAAGGCAGGAACAAGTGCCTGGGAGCAGGTCAGCTGCTTTCTAGCAGCTGTAGCAGTAGCTTATACCAGCTTAAACGTTTGTGAAATGATGACTTAACCCACTGGTGATACTAAAAGAGATTAAAAAAAAAGTCCTTGCTATTACAAGACCCTTGCTTTCTCCTTAGATAAGAGAAAACTAGAGATGGTAAGAGAAGGGAAGCCAGCCAATTTCAAGAAGAAAGCAGGTCTTATGAACTGAGGCACGACTTAAGTGTCATCTATTTTGATGTTAATTAAGATTTTAACTGGACTTTCATTACAACTACCATGGTTTTGCATATATAAGCACACTGTGCGACTTTCTGTCATTAAAACTGACTCAAAGGCAGCACACATTAAGTGCAAGGCAGAGCTCGCTCCAGCAGTTAGCTCCCTCTGTCCTGATCGTCTTCTGAAACTTCTCCCCTCTCCCCTATGTCTCTTCTACACCCTCTTCTTGGCACTGAGCTCCAAGAAGAGCTAAGTTGTAGCTCTGTCTGCAAATGAAGACAAACCACTTTTGTATCACAGAAACATAGTACAAGAGTAACTACTGATAACTGCCAGTGGAAACTTAAGTGTGACCGAATTTCAAGGAGCCTGGGTAAAATAATATTAAATATTGTCATCAATGACTCGGACTACTGAATAAGGATATGGTTTTTTAATTTGTGGATAACATCAAGATGTAGGCAGATACAAACAAACTAAAGGGCAAAATTAGCATTGCAAATTAGAAGAAAAAATATAGATAAGAAAAATCTTGAAGTCTTCCTGGGACAAATATACCATTAAGGAAAGCATGAGCAGGCTGTGCTTGAATTTGTGGTTAGACACCACAGTTTAGACAATGAAATAGGAAGCCAGGAGCCCCTATTTATATGCTAGAGATGCTTTAACATGTTCTGATGTCACTGGGTCTCGGGCCTGGATAGCGCTAGGAGGCATGAAAATTTATGAGACAGGTGACCTCACCTGCCAAAGATTCTCCAGACACACTTGCCCATTCTCCAGCCCAGGCCACATAATTTTGCTCTCTAAGAAAAGCTAGCCCAGTAAAAGAGAATTAATACAATTTTTTGTCAGCTTAGCAGACAACTTTTAGGAATGCCAGGAGGCAAGGCACAACAGCATCAGGCTGTTAAGATTTGTTCAGCCACCTCATGAAGTCTCATTGCAAGACTCTTAAGATTTCAGACACTACCGCAGATCGCGTTTTTCCTAAAGTTATTGCAAGAATTTATGGACAGTCTTTGTTTCAGATCACTGTGAGACTTCCCAGAAGGAACCTTCTAAACTGTCAATCAGAGCAGGCTACCTAAGGGGTGATTGGGTCGCCAACCCTGGATGTATTTAAGGGACAGGTAGACTGGGTGCTTGGGGATATCGTTTAGTGGAGGATGGGCATGGTTGGACTCCGTGATCTCAGAGGTCTCTTCCAACCTGGTGATTCTGTAACTACAATAATCCCAGCACTGCTGACATCAGAACGATTATCACAGGGTTACGCAGATAGCCACCAGTAGAGCAAACACATGGGTTTACAATAATTTTGCCTTAAATTCTAAGCTTTCTCAGCAGATTTTAGTGACAAACTCAAAACTGAACATATAGATCAGTTATATGAAGCCTCATGGAAATAATGACTGTCAGTGTAAATGATAATATTTACAGCCCTTAGACTCATATGTCAACTACCTGACATCACTGGAACTGTAGATAATTTCTCTTTGAATAATTTCAATCTTAAGGAACAAGTTCTCCATGTCTGCTGTCGATTCATCCTACGAAGAGCTAATCTTTAGGTTATGAAATAATATTTCATATTATTATGAAATAATATGAAATAAACACTGTAAAGCAATTGGGATTACTTAGCAATTAATGTTGTACTGATCCGCCTTGTGATTTTAGAGGAAAAAAATTTTCTCATAAATTATGCTAATATTCTAAACAAAACCAGAAACTAAACATTTAATAGTAACAGTTCACTGCTTGAACATTAGCTTGTCAAAGCTTCATTAAATTCTCAAGCTCTTTCCATATTGTTGCTCTTCTCTTGGAGAGATGAGAAAATTCTCACTGGAAGTCGACCGCGAATATCCTGCATGCCCTGAAGACCTCAGGCAGCACCTCGTCAGCACCCTGAGGAAACACTTTGAACTATTTACTCTGCCCTTAGTGAGTGAATTGGTCGGGGCACTTGCAAGGGCATGGAAGCGATGGCCTCCAACAAATCAGGTGCCTTCTCCATCCCGAAGCGATTAGATGCTATTACAGGACAATCCCAAGGTACGAGCTTGTGAAGAGCCTCCCCACAGGCTTGAAGCATGTTACAGAACTTGTTTTACCACACACCGACAACTATGCCAATCAACAGATGAAAAAAGATTCCTTCATGAACATGAACATTCCTTCATGAACAGATGAAAAAAGAATCCCCCGGGGGGCAGGGAGAATATGTGCTGATATATATATATCATTATACGTAAAATCGCACCTTGATTAGTTTCAGAGGCTTTAAAAAAAAACCCAAGATGTAGTGCACAATCATTTTGTCGTTGTTTTCTCCTAAATAACTCTCCTTATGGTATTAAATACATTGGTGGAAAGATCACGCTCGTCAGCTATGTTCCTTAGCCAAGGAGCACCATGGGCTCTAAGCTTGCAGGTAGGCAGGGGCACACGTAGGAAAGGAAACAGAGTCAATGCACAGAACTTCACAGACATCTGGAGTTATTATTTAACCTCTTTTTTAACGTTATATATATATATATATATATACATATATATATAAATAATTAGGTGAATTACGCCGCCCCTCGGCAGCTCAGGCAAAAACTTTACTTAAGGCATGGCAACACTCACCTACCACAGGCAATAAAACACAGAATTACTGTATTTTTTTTTCCCTACTTCAGCAATTCAAGATGCCAGGAACCACGGGAACACCGACTACTTCGCCAAGTATCCCCGTACCCCTGGACGCAGAGCACACCGTACCTAACAGTTCGCGGCTCTTTCTCTGCAACGACGGACTCGAAGTGCTTCAGTCAAGCAAGAGCTCAGCCTTACAACCCGCCCGCGACCCGCAAGGAAATGAGAGAAGAACCCCCACGGCACCGAGCAGCAGCACCGCTGCCTTCTCGCTGCACCCAGCCTTTGTTTCAGGGGCGGCAAGAGGCTCCCTGCCCGGCAAACGCTTCCACTTAACTGCAGCGGGGCGCCCGGCTCCGCCGAGAGCCACCACCGCACGGTGCCCCCGCCACCGACAGCCTCGGACCGCTGGCACCGGGCGGAGAGCGGCTGCCGGCCCCGCGCCGCCAGGCTAGTCCTGAGACCCCTGGCCGTGCCGACCGAGAATGGAACAAGGGAGGAGAGGAGACCCCCGCCCCGCTCGCCGCCCAGCTAGTTGCTCCGAGGGACCCCGGGGGACGGTGGGCGCCGCCCGGCTCTGCTCTGCCCTGCCCCGCATCCCCAGCCCTCCTCACTCCTCCCGGACGGGGGGACGGCCAAGCGGCCCGGGGAAGTTGCGCCGCCGTGGGAAGCCGTCAGAGGAGGCAAGGGCAAGCGGCCAGCGCCAGCCTGGCGCGGCGCAGCTGCCCCGCGCAGAGGAGAGCGATGCGCGCCGGGGCGGCAGAGCCAGCGGCGGGATCCCCACCTCACGGAGAAGAGCGCGGGCGCCCGCGGCCCCACGGAGAACACGAGTACGTACCTGGGTCGCACGGGTGCGTCGCACAGCCTCCCCTCAGCGGCCGCGCCGCGCAGCCTGCCCCGGCCCGCCCGCCGGCGACGGAGCAGGAAGCCGAGCGAAGCCACGACCGCTGCAGAGGCAGAGGAAAGCGCAGGAGCGACGCGCCCGCCCCCTACCGGTGGCGGACCGTGGCCACGACGGCACCGCCCCACAGCCCCTCCCAGAACCGCCCCGCGGCATCCACCCCCTCCCGCCGCAGCCGGAGGGGTCGGCCCGGTTAGACAGGGGTCAGGCGCGCCGGAGTGGCGGCGCATCTGATCCGAGTCGGGGGTCGGACCGCTTCCCACTGCCTCCAGGGTTGTTCTACGCGCCACTCAGGGTCGTGGGGCCGGCTCCTGCAGCGCTCCGAGCGGCTGCCGCCCCAGGGGGCAGCGGGGACCTGCCCTCCGCCTGTCAGGTGCCCCCCGGGCACCCCGAGGAGGTTGGGTATGTGCCGATCCTAGCTGGCACGGCGCAGAGGCGTCTTCTTAAGGGGAGAGCTGTTCTGGACTACGGTTTCTTGGGTCGTTTTCCGAAGGCTCGTGTTCAGAAAACCCCTTCCGGCTGTGCGCCCACAGCCACGCATCCACAAGCGAGCGACCGAGGGTGCTAGGTGTGCCCAAAGCCAGCCTGGCTCATGCTTNAACACAAAAAAAAACCCCAACCCAACATAAACCCCCCACCAAACAAACAAGACACACACCAGAAGTTGTCTTGTAGTACTGAATAGAAAAGGTTTTAAAAAAAACCCTTTTTGATCAGTGGGACAGAGCTAATCTGTGTTACTGCCCGAGAAACTCCCATTTTTCTTCTTTATCCTTGGCTGTGCTCTGTGGCTGCTGGGCTGTTAGGATCTTATGGTGTGTGCTTTCTAGGGGGTGGGGGTGGCGCCAGTATCCCTCTGCCCCCACCGTGAGCTGGTGTAGGCAGGGAGCTGGGCTGCCGGGCCTCTAACCATTCTATTGCAGGGAAGAAGATTTCGTTTGGCGTGACTCCCTCAGCCCGGCTATTGCTGGGGAGGGTACAGAGCACGCTGGGGCAGCAGCCAGCCGGGTTCAGTCAGTTCCAGTACTGACAAACCACAAAGAGAGAGTCTTTTTATACGCCGAGGTTCTCTTAGCAGAGAACAAAGCCACAGATAAAATGTAGGGCATATCACGCACCATCAAAGTCAGGCAGACAAAAGGAAGTTTCCATGTCTTACCTTAACCGCATCTGGTTAACAGCTCTTTCTTTTAATGTGTTTAAAATAATGTACTCCTATCCCAACGTGCTCCTTGTTTCGGGGTGATTGTTTGAACATCAATCAAGTAATTTATGCAGTGAGTTCTCAGAGTACATTGAAACTTCAGGCACACTGTAATCACAGAAAGGAGCACGGAAATAGCCACTGGGAGCATCACTCAAGGAGAGACAAACTTTATAGCTTTTACTTCTAAGCGATGAACTAGGTAGATCTTGGTTTGGCGGTTATTTCAGTGCTTCACAGATGACATCTTACCACGTTCCCGATGGCGTATTAGGTGACGCTGTCTACATAACAGGCCAATAAGGTCAGTATACTAAAGGAGGCTGGCTCCTTTGGTAAGCAAATGTTTGCAATCAAAACAAACATTTTAAGATTACATAAGTATCGTATTATTAGAATGAGAAATAATACTATCTGCACAATAACCAACACGTGTATCAGAGCCAGAGGAATGACTGAAGCTTGAGAATGGCCATGATTAAATCCTCTTGATTATTTACATGGTTGAAAGGCTGCCACAATGCACGCAGGGTAGAGAGTCACAGTTCCCTGGCAATGTGGCAGCTGGCAGGAGCCCAAAGAAGGGGGTGTATGCCTGACCCCTCCAATATCTCAAGAAGGCTCCGAGTTCCTATTTTCCTTCACTCTCCAATTTTCCTTAGAATTCTTTTTTTTTTTTCTAATGTTCTTTTTTTAAATTCACCTTTAATGAGATAGCTGTGGCCATTTAGTGGAGGTCTTCCCTAAGAAGGACAAATGAGATCTACACCTGCAAGAGTTTCTTTTCTTTTTTGATATTGTCTGTGACTAACCGACCATTTTTTCTTCTACAGATTGAGAAAGTCAGTTTGAAACAGAATGTGCTTCATAGCCACTTACATTCTAAATGTTTCATCACGATATGAAGTGTTCTAAATTTACAGGTTTTAAATCCAAAATGTGTATAGTTATTTCAAACAATAAAGCAAGAAATTAACTTGTTTTTCTCATTAAACTCTAAGGAAAGACACATACTGGAACTATTTTGCAAGCGTCAGAAACCAAGGTGTCCTAAGAGTTCGGATACATTAGGCCTGAACGAAGAGGACCTTGTTGGCCTTACTCTCATCTTTGACAAGTTTCTTTCTGGTGTCTCTAGCATTTGACCTAAACATGCTTTCTTCTATCTCTCATAACTACTAATTTTTAGTAAGTAAAAGTATAGCACTGTGGTATGTTTTTTTTTATCCTAAGAAAATAAAAGCATTGTCTTCATGCAGTTACAGGAAAGCTAAACATGATGCATGCCTTATTTAGCATCCTAGAGCTAATTAGGGATAAATAAACACAAAGGAAAGTACAGAAGCAAAGCCTTTCAGGTGCTTTATGTTTGATTATTGCCTCTTTGCCTCCGGCGATAGATGTTCTGCTAATCAGTAACCAGTCTTGATTTTCAGTTCTGGTATCAAAGCATTTCCTGGTGGATTTTAAAAAGAACTTCTTTTTCTCATCATGTATGGTACAAACTAATGTCTCTGCCACAGCAGATCTTGCTGTGGAGTTTCGAATGAGCTGGCCCCAGACTGCTGGCCAGACACCCAACTCTCCAAAGCTTGGAAAACCGGCGGCATAGAAGTTGCTTTTCTCAAGGCAGTGGCACAATCACAGGAGACATCTTCGCATTTCCTTGAGTAAGCATTGCAGTGATGCTTTAAGATGCAAACTTCTTTTAAATGTTACATGAGGGGGAAAAAAAGGGGGTGGAGGAAATGAAGAAAAGAGAATAGAAGAAAGTTAGAGAATGCTGCAGGCAATTTGCCTTGAAGCAATTGGAAAATGTGATTTTCACTGAGTTGTGAGTAGCTTAACTATAAATAGAAACTGAAATGTCTAAGTACAAGATGAAACCCACTCCTCTCCTGCCTCTTCCAAACATGTGAGAACATGTATGAAAAAAAATCTTCTTAGCTTTCTGGCTGGTGACGTCAGTTTTTATGTAAATAGTATGGATATGTGTCTGAAAGAGAATGAATTATTTAATATTTGCCCTATGACGTGGCGGGTATTTAAAATAGATACCTTCTCATTTTTGTGACTTCTCCCCCTGTTGCTATCTAACATTCATTTGCAAGCAGCTACAATATTATGCCTCTGATATGAGAAATCTGAGTAACAATGGATAGAAAGGACGGATATGGACGTAACCAAAAAATCCAACTCCAGAAGATGGATTTGAACACCTCCAAAGTTGCTGATGCACTGATCCTGATCAATATTTGACAGATATCTCCTTTATCTGTAATGTCAAAATAAACTCTGGGTCCAAGCATTCCCAGATGGTTTTTTTTTTTCCAATTTTATTTAGGTCTATTTTTATTTCAAGTTAAATGCATCTAATTACGAGAGGAAAACTTTACGTAAGCACGGAAACTTCCACTAGAGTCAGTATGATTGCAATTGCTACAATAATGTCACATTTCAACCACAGTACTTTTTATTTCATTTTTCTCCCTGTGAGTTCTTCTAGTATTGTTTAACTCTTATAAACTGACAATAGCAGAGGCCAAAGTCTTCTGTGAATTATGGATGCAGGGTAGGTTAGAGGAAGGTTTCTTTTCTTGTTTGTTAAAGTACCTTAAATGTTACAAGGACTATTCTTTGTCTGTGATGTCCTATTAATTCCTTATGAAATATAAAGGTTGGGGTTTTTTTTTGTGAAACCCAGCAATTTGTTGGCAATGAGGACAGGATATTCTGTCATTTAGACAGAAGAAGTGGAAGGTGGTAGTTTTCTTTTGCCGTATGGGACTCATAAATATGGGTCTTCACATCTGGTACATAGGTATCAGTGCAGACACAGTGAAATATTGCTGGCTTGAGGTCTTATAAGCAATGTGTAATGAGCTGGAGATCCACACGAAATTTATGCAGCGATAAAGGGCAAAATGGCAATCTAACAAAACCTCTAGTCTGTGGGTGTGCCAATCTTGTGGATCCCATGTATGACTTCATAGACTCTAAGGAATCTCCCAAAGAGCTTTAAAAATCCTAAAAATCAGGACTCTGATTTTAGATGAGGAGCATCTGAGGAACACTTCCAACTGAGATGTACCCATTCAGATCACGAACAAGCATCACCAGCTGGAAACTGTAGATGTCTGGAGACAGACACACCACAGATGTCATTGTTCATGAATTGCACTATGAAAGGTCATGAGCACCACTCTGAACATCTTGTGGTAGCATGAGAGCTCTTCTTTTCTGTACAGTGAAGCTCCTCCAGCTGCAGCTCTTCCTCATAGGAACATAAAGCTTACCTCAACTTTATTCAATGCTTCATGATGCTCTCAACCAGCTCATATCTTTCCCAAAGCAGGGCTCCATGCATCCCTGCTGTTCAGTCATAAAAAGGGCTATTCCTCCCCTCTGTTCCAGCCTGTGCTTGCTAAATCACCTGTATCCATCCATTGCATCATCCCTGTTGCATAAGCTATGCAATGACATCACTGTGATGCTAATAAGATTTTGAAGCCCTGCAGCTCCATTAAGACGGTTTCCATTCTCTGTTTCCTCCTGTCCTTCATGCTGCATTCATTAATGTAGAGGCAGTTCAGATGGGCACCCAGTGTTTCCCATAAAAAGTGTGGGAGCTTTCCCCATGAAACCATACTGTTGACACTTCCTTATTGATGTGCATTTGTTTAAGGTGACCTCTTTCACCTTGTTCTGTTGATTACACATCACCCTGCACCACTTCCTTACTTGATTGTAGGTTGTCATCTCCTTCCCTTGTCATTTCTAGTTGAAAGCTCTCCTTATAGCATTGGCCAGTCATTTGGCAGACTTGCTTTTACCCTATTTTATCAGGTGGATCCTGTTTCTTCCCAGCAGTTGTTTGCCATCAGATAGGGTCCTATAATCATTAAAACCAAATCCTTGTCATTGATGCCAGCTACATGATGCCAGCTGGTGATCTGCAGTGTCTGTCCACTCCTCTTTAAGCCTTTCCTTTCTCCAGCAGGGTCAAGCAGAAAACCACCTAGCCCCTTGACCCTCACTACTAGAGCCATATAGTTATGCCTAATATGTTCGTGGCTTCCTCTGGCAATATCATCACTGCCCACGTGGAAGAGCAGCAGAAGACAATGGCCTTAAGGCCAGTCTTTGCTCAATATCTGAGATACAAGGTCCAGCAAGAAGGAAATGTCCTTTCCCAACAGTGAGGTCAGCCCATAGGGACTTCCTTCCGTACTGTAGGAACTCTGTCCCTACTATCACTTACCAATCCCTCCTGGTTATGCTGCAGGGTTGGACTTAGCTGGTACAACTGCTTTGCTGGACCTCAGCTGCTACCAGGGCACTCAGTCCACTTTGTTGCTACAGATCTGCCTGTACCAGAAGGACCAGGAGCCTTCCTCCTGTTGTTAGAAGCCACAAGCTTCCAGACTTCATCATCATTTCTTTCCTCCCACCTGTGTAGGTGAATGAGCAATGTGCTCAGTTTTTCACAGCACAACTCAAATGCCAAATTGATGGACAGTCTCTCCATGTCCACCCACACCTTAGTGCTTAATGAAGATAAAAATTCTTCCTGGCTTGCCAACATGTAAACCATCGTCAGTTATCATGTCTCTGTTTTTCTAGTGGAAAGAATCCCATCTTGTGAGGAACTCTCAGGGTGATGGGGCAAAAAGACAGGACAGCTCAGGAAATACCTGAAGGGTAGAGCCTGTGGTCGGTTGGGCCCTTAGGAGTTACTGTAATGAAAACCATTCAATCTGATGTGCCCAGAAATGGAAAGCAGCCTATGTAATTAAAGATTTTGCCAGCTCACACAGTTGTCACCAGCATGAAATGACCAGACCCTACCCTTCTAAGCCTCAAGTGATGAGTAAGATAAAAAGTGCAGAGACTTTGTTGATTATCCCGTCTCTACTGTTTGTGCTTGGTTAGACCACAGTAAAAAAAAGAAAAAAAAAAATTGCATCCTTGGTCACAGATGAATAGGTCCAACCCTGAAGAAGGGATTCTAGCTCTAACCACAGTGTGTTACAGAACTGATGAGGAGGCATCTGACTGAAAGCGAAAAAGAGAACTTGGACAGCAAACAAATTTTGTGTGAAGCAGATCCAACTGTGGCTGGTTTTAGGCCAAACAGATTTATCTATAGAGAAGACCAGGCTACTCTGTTGCCTGGCTATTACAAAGCAGCTCAGCTCTAATGAAAGGATCCCTGGCAGCTGTGGAAACTCCAACCTGGTGATGCAACAGAGCTTATGGCTCACTAGCCTGGAGATCACACTTCAAAAATGAGCTCTTCAAAGCCCAAGAGATACAGTAGTCCGAGACTAAAATACTGAAACTGTGTCAGTTTGGACACTGAGGTTAGATGGCATTACTTCACAGTTGTAGAGGAAAAGAACCAGAACTGTGAGAACTTCTTAAATTACTTGGAAGGTGTCGGCCCCTCTGTTAACCTATATGCCCTTGGGTCCTGTTCACTCACCGTCTTCACACTGGCATTATGCCTCTATGGATGTCACCGCTATTGCTGAAAGTCTCAAAGCAGCACAGTAACAGTGAAATGTAAGTGGACTATGGCCCTGCCTGGAGCTAACCAACTCCTGACTCAATAGCTCTTCACAGTCCTGCCAGTACAGGTTCACTGTCACTGAGCTATAAAATAAATGCAGTGGGGAAGTTTCTGTTCTGGTCACAAGCACGGCGGTTTTCTGAGCTGGCAGTTTAGGACTGGAAAAAAAAAATCTCATTAATTACTTCCTCTTACCACAGGGTTGACACGGCCACTGAAACTCAGATGCCTTTGAAGGAGGCTTACTTCAATAGTCAAATTAGCATGGTATGAGAAGCAGCTGATTTTAACAGGATTGTCATTAAGCAAGATACCTTGTGAGAATTGACACCTCCTGTTTGCAGCAGGACACTCACTCCTCGTGCACTAGAACTTGTAACTGTTTCTTGTGCTTCTGGGTTCAGTACTGTACAAGCTTAATAACACAGATTTTCCGACAAAGGTACAATAAGGCTTTTGGGGATTTTTAAAAGCTGTATTCTCAAATGATGCAACTACAGATAACTAATCACAGAATCCCAGAAGCACAGGGGCTGGAAGGGACCTCGAGAGATCATCGGCTCCAACCCCCCTGCCAAAGCAGCTCCCTAGCTCATATTGCACAGATAGGCATCCAGACAGGTCTTGAATATCTCCAGAGATGGAGACTCCACCACCTCCCTGGGCAGCCTGTCCCAGGGCTCTGTCACCCTCACTGTGTAAAAGTTCTTCCGCATGTTGGTGCGGAACTTCCTGTGCTCCAGTTTACAGCCATTGCCCCTTGTCCTGTACCCACAGACCACTGAAAAGGGGCTGGCCAATTCCCCCTGCATCCCATACTTAAGATAATTATAAACATTAATAAGGTCCCCCCTTAGTCTTCTTTTCTCTAGGCTGAACAGTCCCAGCTCACTCAGCCTTTCCTCATAGGGGAGATGCTCCAGGCCCTTAATCATCTTTGTAGCCCTTCTCTGGACTCTTTCCGGGACATCCCTGTCTTTTTTATACCAGGGAGCCCAGAACTGTATACACAATACTCCAGGTGGGGCCTGACCAGGGCAGAGTAGAGGGGGAGGATCACCTCCTTTGACCTGCTGGCCACACTCCTCTTGATGCACCCCAGGATCCCATTTGCCCTCTTAGCCACCAGGGCACACTGCCGGCTCATGGCCAACTTGTCATCTACCAGGATGTGGGCTTTTTCTTGGTGTTTTTTTTGGGGGGGATTATAAATTTTATTTTATTCTAACAATATAGCTTCTCAAAATGAGAATCTATTTAGTACTTTTTAAAAAAAAATAATCTAGGCAAGATTCATATTCTAAACTGCGATAAATTGCAATCAGTCTTTTACCCTGCAAATGGAAACAGCATGAATTGGAAGGAAAAGAAAATACTGGAGGAGTGAGAGTCTGTTATGCTGTTGCACAGTTAGTTTCCAGACAGGACATATTGAAGCTAAAGTCATTTGACTTACACTAGAGAGAAGTGTTACTTTAGCAGATTTGTGTTACGAAGTACCCTTTCAATCTACTTTCCTTCTTAAATTACTGTATTTCCCTTAACATTCCCTGAAGGTGTTTCTCCCAGTATGCTGGTCTAAATGATCCCTAAATCCTTTCAGAATATCCCAAAACTATTACTGGTTGGTCAGATAAAGTAACCATAGTTTTCATAGGATATTAGGAAGAAGTTGAAAGGGACCCTTAGTGGTCACCTAACCCATCTTTCTACTGCTCATCAGAATCACTAATACATGGACTTTTCCTTACAAATGTTGCTTCATATTTGTGTTGTCTCCATCTGGTGATGGAGAATCTAGTTTCCATAAGTCATTCATACCATTACTTACCTATGCTTATGATCCTAATGTCTAACCTAAACCTTCCTTGCTGTAGTCCAAGCTCATTTCTTTGTTTCGTCTACAGTCATGACAGAGAACCATGTATTTCCTTTGCCTTTGCTATTACCATTTTATCCATTTGAAGACCTTTTTTTCCCCCCTGTTTTCTCTCATTCCTCTAATCAGTGTTCACAGATCATGTTTTCCGGATTTCAGTCTCCTCCTCTGGATTACGATCTTTTTGAAACAGGGTGCCCAAACCTCAACACAGCTCTCCTATTTAGGTATCACCAACATAATATCAATTATGACACACAGTACTCTCACATCATGTTTTCTTCCATTTTTGCTACAGCAGTCCTGTTGACTGATGTACGGCTGCAGCTGTGTATGACCCCTATATCCTCTTCTGTACAGCTGTTGAGAGTTTCCAGTCCTATATTTATACAGTTGATTTTTCTAACTAAACCATAGCCTGCCATTTTTACACCATTTCTGCTCTGTGGCAAGACCTTCTTGAAGTTAATGGTGTTCTCTAAAGTCCTCACGGGCTTTTGACGATTGGTTTCATCTGTTTATTTAACAATTAGATACTCCATTAGATTCTCCATCATTTGGAGCATTAATGGAAGTAGTGTTCTGTACTAGAACTGGGACAGACCACTGGGGAGAGCGCAGCACAAAGGGATTTTGGCATTATATAGCTGAGTGCAGGTTTTTTCCCATCACTGTTGCACCCATGCCCTAGTAGTTTTCTCCAAATCCTGTATGCCAAGGTTGCTCCTGAAAAATCTCATGAAAAGCAGAGTCAACAACCCCACTACCATCAAGGTAGTGCTTTTCTCCTATCTACGTGGCCTATTACCTTGGTAAGGTCATCACCCAAGTAATTTTGCTCTTCTTTAGCTCTGATGTTTCCTGGAGGAAAGATGTTTGGTTCTCATGGTGTTTGAAATAACATTTTTCCTGCATTCATAGACTCTTGATTTCACGGCAATTAGGCAATATTTGCCCACCTAACCACAAAACAGATTTAAAGTCACAGAATTATTGCTATTTACATATAACCATCTCTTAATTGAAATAACTAGAAAAATCTTACACTTTTTGAAGCAGTTTTTGAGGGATTAGATTATTTTTTTTCTTGTAGCAGTATTACAAGCTGTCCAAATGAACACAAACAGCTTACAGAAACATATACCAGGATTTCCATAGGAAATCTTCCCTTCCTGTATTTAAGATTTAAGACTAATCTGGTATTAATGTGTATCTTTAATCAGAGGCAGGCCTCTAGTTCAATTAATTGTGCAAGGGCTGTTCTGAATTTAAGAGCACTTATGGGCATATAAAAATTGTAGCAGTAGAGAGCAGCTGATTACCTTTTGGTAGCAGAGAGCTTTGCTTGACACAATTTCTCTGAGGCCTGAATGATGGAGCTGGAACTTAGATTTGAGCCAGAGGGAGGGGTTCCTGGAGTAAAACCTACAACCCAAATGCCACTGCACATTCAGAGTGCTTTGCTCGTTAATCTGCTCCTACCAAACCCTGTGAGAGTGTGAAAAAAAAACCCAAACCACCACCAACCCCCCCCCCCCCCCCCAAACAAACACATACCA
>VZTU01030977.1:0-55616 GCA_013400835.1 Zapornia atra | reverse complement strand
CCCCAAAAATCTACTTCCAGTAGGGAACAATCTGCCTAGAAATTTCTGATGAAACATTTTCTCATCAGGATATGCCATTCACTGAAATCAAAATGTTCCACAAGAGAATTTCCATTTTTTGACCAATTTCCAATGGAATCCAGGCATGCTTCCAAGGCAACTGAGCCTGCCAGTTTGCCTGTCTGTCTTCTCAACAGCCCTTCTGGCTGGTTCTAGGGGATCCTGGTCTCACAGACTCCTTCACTTCAGAGCTGATGAAGTGCTGAGAGCTGGGAAGGAAGGACCCGGTTGTGGCTTCTTGGCATTCCTAACTGCCCAGACATGCAGAGGGTGAGACTGACAGGCTGCCCCTGAGCTGAGGCATCATGCCATGAAAAGACTCAACACTCCTTGCTTTCATTCCAAATTTTGAAATATTAAAATCTTCTATTAGGGGAAAAACGGTATTTCTTCATACTGCTCTAATGAATCTGTATTCCTGATCAGAGCCTATCTATATTAACAAGCTGTTGCATAAAATTACACAGATATTAAAGGGGCTCTGTCAGGCTGACTGCACATAGGTGTATAGATGATAAAGGTCACACCTGAATATGAGACAAAGCAGTAGGTGCCCATGGTGATGTGCTTACATACCACTGTTATCACTAATGCTTTTCTTCACAGTACTTGACAAGAGATTAGTTCTTCTTGAAGTACTAATAACTAATATTCAATTTAACAGGCACAAAACTGACATGGAAATGTTACTTGTTTGCTCAGAACCACAAAATATATTAGTATCATCAGGTTTATTATTCCGCAGAGTCTTCATTAACATAAAAATATCCTTTTTTGTGTCTTAGATAATAATGCAATCAACCAACGAAAACAATTCCTTTGCTGCCTGTTCGTTTCACTTTTCTCATGCTATCTTACAGTCAAAGCACTTACTTGTCCTTCAGCCCAGCTTACAGAAGGAGTATGTGACTGTTTCTTACCCACTTCTGTGTGATGGCACAGTCTGTCTCGTACTTATCCTAACATGGTAACATGACCTATGTACTGACCCCGCTGTTAACTTGGGGATCTATGAAAAAAGATGGCAGTGACTTAAAAGCCTCAGCAGATATTTCCAAAGAGGCTACTTGCTGTTCATATTATTCACAGTTTCTTGGTATTCCCACACAAAAATGTGTTTGGGACAAGCTCCAACAGACCATGCACAATGTCAAATATAGAGAAATAGACAAGTACACTTGCTAAAGAAAGCTACTAACAATCAGATAAATTGGGGTAGTGTGAGGCACACAATATACTATAGCTTCAGTCCAGAAAGATCTTTGGAAACTTGATGATTGGGCCAACAGAAACCTCATAAATTTGTAAGAGGGGAGGTGCAAACTTCTGCACCTGGGGCAGGATAATCCCATGCACTGAGAATTAACTGACTGAGTAGCAGGGCCGATGAAAAGGGCTGGTGGTGAGTGTCACGGTGGATGTCAAGTTGAATATGAGCCACTAACACAGTGAGGGGATAGGAACATGTGATGTACAAAACCCAAGGCAGTTTGAGTGAGTGGACAAGAGTCCACATTCAAAACCTGCAGCAAGGAAGATTTCAACCAGACAGATATGAAGTGCACAGTAAGAGAGATTATATACAGTGAGAGATTGCTGATGGAGACTGTGGAATCTCCATCCTTGGAAATACTCAACACCTGGTTCAAAAAGGTCTTGAGCATCTTATTCTAACATTGAAGCCAGCCTGGCTTTGTGCATTATGTTGGACCAGGTGATCTAGAGCAGATCTAAATTATTCCGTGCCTCTGTAAGTGCTCTCATGGTCAATATGGCAAGCTGCATACTGGGCTCTATTAGGAGGACACTGGTTGGTAGGTCAGTGGAGCTCTTATCTCCGTATTCAGCAGTAGTAAGGCTGAACTCTTCTCAGTAGTGGCAGACATCTTGACAAGGAGTGAGAGCCATAGAATGGCAATTGGGAGGTTCCATCTGGACATTCAGAATAACTACAACTCCAGGAAATTGGGGCAGCGGAGAGACTGGTCACCTGGAGAGCTTGTGGAATCTCTGTCCTTGCAGGTTTGCTAGTCCTGATTAGACAAAATCTAGCTGACCTGATTTAATATTGGCTATAGTCCTGCTTTGAGTAGGAGAATAGACCCCTCTAACCAACATTTCTATAATTCCATTAGTATTATATTTTCTAAATTTCTATTTGATTAACACAAAGCACAATTTTCTAGGTGAAACCAAGAGGTCTGGAAGTTTCTGTATTGCAAATGAACAGGATATCAAGGTAAAAAAAAACCCCAAAACCAACCTGTTATGTTGTACTCATGACTTTTCCTAACCTTTTTTCCTCAGGCATATAGTGCTCGCCACTGTCAAATACAGAGCTATAGGGACCATTGGATCGCCCTATCTATTAAGGAAAATACTAGTTCCGGGTTCCTAAAAGAAAAGTATAATGACCCTTTCCACATTTGTAGAATGTAAACATTTGCTGAAGGTAATAAAAATGCCTGTCGTTCTTCCAGACAGCTGCTATGGCTAGAAGACACCCCATGCTCAAATACTGCCTCTGAGGGAGCATGAAATCCTGGTGCTCTGCAACACCCGTGAGAGTGGCTTCAGGGTTTCAAGCAGATGGTCTTAATCTGCCTACTTATGAGACTTTAAGACAGTGCTAATTTACCACTCATTTGACTAAAATTAGCAACAATGTATATTTTAGAAAGTAAACTAAGGAAAAGGGTGTGTCTTGTATAAGGATAAATACAAGATGGCAAAGATGGATGGATTCTCCTTTGGCTGCTTACCTAATACTCTTTGCACATAATAAGGGAGTTTTAAAATGCCCTTCTTTTTTTTCGTTATCATGACAAATTTACTGCCATGTGATGAATATGGGGGAAATCCTGACTTCTCTGAAGTCAGGGCAAACTTCCCGTTGCCTGTATGGACCAACACCTTGTACACACATGACTGTGTGAGGCACATGAAATTAAATTTTTACAAATGTGAGCAAGACACCAAATTATCTTTTATATAGTGATTAAGATTTATTTCCCACTTAGTCAAACATCCAGTTATGTTACAGGGTAACAACTACTATGCTATAGATGGAAATCTCAGAGTGACTTGGCAGCAGATGAAAAGTTGCTGTCTGGACCTATCTCAGAGCTCAGGCCCCTCTTTCTGTCTGTTGCAGCACTCTTAGGCTAACCCACACTCAAGTTTGCTGCCTTAAGGATGATCTTATCCCTTGATTTTCTTTGCAAAATATTAGGGCCCTGAGTTTACCCTCAATGATTTCAAAGTGAGCAGATTCACTCCCTGTGTGGATGTGCTTTCATCTCCTGTATTGGAGTATTTCACATTCAATAGGCTATTTTTTAATTAAATTCCAAACTTTTCTTTATACAAATCCTCTGATTGGTTTTGACTCGATTTGAAATTCACGTATCTTTGGGCTTCTGTTACTATTTGTCTTGGCTTGCTTTGACAGTTCTCATTTCTTTGTATAATGTAGTACCTGGGACCTAAATTGGTAACTATTCATGCTCTCAAATAGGACTTCCAGTCTTAAAACTTAACACCAGAGGACAAAAAAGAAATATTGGATGCAAGAGCAAGATAAGGACTTAGCCTTGAGTCTTCTGCTCCGCTCCATCGAGTACTCAGACAGTCAGAAAGACACAACTGAAAAGGCATTTTATACAAATGAGGTGAGGGTCAATTTGGCACAGAGTGGAGAGGCCCACCCCACCCAGAGAAGTCAGAGATACTAGTGTAAAATTAGTTGTATCCATGCTAACCATTTCTGATGTGGGCTTTCAGTACGACATAGTCCCTCAGACTCTATCCACAGTTCAGCTAATAAACTGTCTAAATAGTTTCCAAGGTCCCTGAAATAATCTGAGAACCTAAATCAATTTATTTCTAATATAAATGGCCATCACACCCCAATTACACCGGGGTCTGGCATTGTGACTGAACTGGCGTCATGACCCCACCGGAAAACTAGCCTGCAGCACTGCTCTGCCAGGCATGCACGCTCGTGCTTCACCTGGTTCAGCAGTAGGCTACTGATTTTGTCAATCACCTCCTAAACTACTGCTTTTTTGTCACTTGTCAAGGGTTTTCCTCTGTGTATGAGCATCTCCATATCCACAAATCCAGGATATGCAGTCACTTCTCAAGCACTTGTGCTATAGGCACAGTGTGAGAAGTTTATAGCATATGGGACCCACTGTGCAGCGGATTTGCACAGGCACTGGAAATAAGACGCATTTCGAACACTGATTTTTCAGCACATGTACAACAGCTCTAATGCATCCAGGGTACATCAAGCCCCGTGCATGTGCAAATATGTATGAGTTGTGTTAGTATGAAAGAAGATTACAGAGATAGAGTAGGCAGGGTTGGAAACAAGATGATGGTCTTTCTCAGACTCCGTTGGTCTCAGTGGCGGAATGAGATGCTGTCCAGCATGTGCCCATGGCATCACTGGTTTCAGACACCACCAATCTTTTCCCCAAGGCTGCAAGATAGTTTGAAATCAGAGGGCCAGGTTTCTCATAGCTAAGGAAGAAAACAAGAAGTATTCTCACCTCAGCCTCATACCTTGGTCACAGTTATTTAGAAGTAATGGCTATTCATGCTACTTCATTAGAGCCTGTGGCAGTAAAGCATGACCACCCCCTCAACCTGGCTGACCAAGATGGACATCTTACCTGTGATCAGAATGAAAAAGGTATGGTGTATAAAGAAACACCCCTGTGGCTATCTGCCTTACATACTTAACAACAAACTTGTAGGAAACTTCCCCAGAAATAGAACTGTGCTTCATATAAGGACAAGGTGCTGTCTTTTTACCTCAGTGCTTTGAGAGCTCTCTAATGCAGCAAAAAGCAAGGAACAAAATGTAAACCTGTAAATCAGGTACCAATTCAATAAAGCAAACTATAAAGTTAGGCTTCACTGCTGAAAGAAGTTAGACAAACAGAAGGTAGACAAAATGGTACTACAGTAGCAGCTGAAAACTAAACATTTTTTTTTTCTTCATGTACAGAAAACCACTGAACTTGCCCACAGAACTTCCTGAGTCTGAGCTGGCTGCACACATGTATGTATGGTACAGTGTATTTCTGCTGTGGTCACTTCCATTGTCTTGAATAAGCTGAGCGACTGCAGAGGGTCTTGTCACAAACTAATATAGTTACTGCTGCTGACTTCTGCTTTGTACTGCCACAGACCTGTGAGTTTGGTAGGGGTGCTCACAGCTGCCCCTATACTTGGAGATAACACCTTCTGTTGCAAGACGTAACTGTTGGGACATCAGATTATACTGTATTATTTTTCCTGTTAGCTCATAAAGCAAACTATGGAGCAATATCAACTCGATCCTAACTGCGGTGGGTCGAAGTATGAACGTCTGTCTGTACAGGTACAGGTTTTTCCACATTGTTTTGCCAAATTACTTCAGCAGAGATGCAGAGCCGGTAAGCTGTTCTGATCCCCAGTCAGGGCTGAACTGAAACTCTCAGCTTTGATGACTTTTGTGTTGCAAATGCAGACCTTGTGTGAGATTACTGCCTCAACTTTAAAATATGGATTAAAGCTAAATTACTTCACACGCTACTGTGGCTATAAGATCTTCAAGCTAAGGCCTTGAGAGAAGGAAGATATCTAATTAAGCTTTTTGAAATTGTTTCCTGAAGAAAAGGGTATTAATATGCTGGTAACAGGTTACAACATTTAACACTGTAGTCTCGACATTTCTTATTAAATATTTAACTGCTGGCAGCTGTGTACTTCACAAGCATTTGTGAAAATGAAACCCATTTTGTAGAACACAAGGTTGATATTCATAAAATAAAGATGAGGACATGGATAAAAAGAAATATGATAAAGTTGTCACATCATCTTTTACCTCCAGGGCAAGATTTGAGGCTTTATTTGAGATTTGCTCAAGTGCATGATGTGTTTTCCTGTGGGGACAAAAGCTTGTAGAGTCACTGTAATAAGTGCATTTAATTTTAAAAATGGTGATTTGAGGGTTGGTTGGGTTGTTTTAGTTGATTTGTTGGGTTTCTCCCCCACTCCGCCCCCAGGATTGTATGTAAAACACTCCTTGTATTTTCAAAGCAGAGTTTTTGAAACGCGGTGGTCAAAATAAAGCCAATGGGTGGAGAACTCTGCAAAGAGAACAACACCGTGCACCTTTATACCCATCCTCAGTATAATTTCTTTTGTAGTGATACTTTTAAAATAGAAAACATATGAGTCATTTTGCTTTTGAGAGCTAGAAGTTGTTTCTGCTCTAAGTCTCTGTAGGAATTTTACCCTGAGAAATGGATGAAAGATGGCAAATTAAGAATTATCTAATTCTTGTGCTAAAGTGTTATTTTTTTTTCCACAGGAATAATAAGAAATACTGTAAATCTAGTAAAATGCCTGAGCACCTACAGAGTTTTTTCATTCCACTTTTATTATACACTGCACTTCTCTATCCATATTTTCTGTGTCATATGGGGGCATTTCAATTTTGATTGTGAGTAAGGTCTATTAACACCTAGTTACGTCATGGAATACTCTTAAGCTGCTGAGGAGTAACCTTGGAAAAAAAAATCCTCACAGACAGCCTACACAAGTCCTTCCCTAGTTATGTCTGAGGACAGCAGGGTGTAATTTTCTCTTCAGTATATTTGATCACTTGAATTAGTGATCACTTGAATTTTCCTAACAAGGGCAGAGTCACCAGGTTAATGGCTGATTAAACTAGATGTAGTCATCTTGAGTAGAATCTCAAAAGAAGAAATAATTAATAAACAAACCACTGATCACAACTAATGACAGTATTATATACTTGGTATTGTCATATTTAAGTAATAGAACAGGTTTCCTGCGTACATACATACCTAGAATAAACTAAGTAATTTATATTCTTAGTCTTTCTTTAAAAATAATACATGCAATATATCAAATCTATAAAATATGTCACATCAACAGTCCTGGAAGTGAAGACCTCTGCTCACCCCAAGTGAAAGTCAACCTCTTCAGAAGCAAACCTCAAGAAATGAGCTTTCTGTCTACTGACTATGATGGGAATGAGAATAACTTTTTAATATGTTGTGGTGGGTTGATGTTGTCTGGAAGCCAGGTGCCCAACAAAGCTGCTCTATCACTCCCCTCCTCAGTTGGACAGGGGAGAGAAGTTACAACAAAAGGCTTGTGGGTCGAGATAAGGACAGGTAGAGACTGCTCACCAGTTACCATCACAGCAAAACAGACTCAACGCAGAATAAAATTAATCTAATTTATTGCCCAGTCAAAACAGAGCAGGATAATAAGACATAAAACGAACTCTCAAAACACCTCCCCCATCCCTTCCCTTTTCCCAGGCTCAACTTTGTTCCTGATTTCTCTCCCTCATCCCCCTGAGCAGCACAGTGGGAGATGGGGAATGGGGGTTTTGTTCAGTTCATTACATGTTGTCCCTGGTTCTCCTTCCTCCTCAGGGGCAGGACTCCTCACACTGTTCCCCTGATCCAGCAGGATTCAGTTCTCCACCAGCTTCTCCAAAGTGAGTCCTTCCTATGGGAGCTTCAGCTCTTCACAAACTGCTCCAGCGTGGGTCCCTTCCACATGGTGCAGACCTTCAGGAACAGGCCACTCCTGCACAGCCTTTCCACCTGGTCACAGCCTCCTTCAGATGTCTCCACCTGCTCCAGCATGGAGTCCTTCCACGGGCTGCAGGTGGGGGTCTCTACTCACTGTCATCTTCTATGGTCTACAGGGGTACAGGCTACTCCACCATGGTCTTCTCCACAGGCTGCAGGGGAATTTCTCCTCTGGTGCCTAGAGCACATCTTACTCCCCTTCTTCACTCACCTTGGTGTCTGCAGAGTTTTTTATACCTTCTCACTCCTCTCTCTCAGGCAGCAAAAGGCTGCCACTTGTGGTTTTTTTTTTCTTAAATATGTTATCACAGAGGCACTACCACCATTGCTGATTGGCTCAGCCTTGGTCAGCAGTGAGTCTGTCTTGGAGCCAGGTCGTATTGGCTCTGATGGACTTGCGGGAAGCTTCTGGCAGCTTCTTGCAGAATCCACCCCTGCAGCCTTCTTCCTGCTACCAAAACCTTGCCATGCAAATCCAAAAAGTATGTGCTGATAAGTCATTTAGCAAGTTCACCTCAGCTCTTTACCCATTGGGAAAAGAAATGGAAGGAACACTTTGGTACTTCCCCAAGCACAACAGAAACACTCACACACACGTGCACAAACACTGCTCAATTTATTGTGTGATAGAAGCTGTGTAAGGACAGATAAGTGGCCTTTAGTTGGACTTACTGGGGAGCTGCAGGCTCTCAGATCAGTTATGCAGATGCTCTCTGTTCCTGCAAGTATGATCCTGCCTGTCCCAAATGGCAGTCCCTAAAGAGCAGTGAAGGCTTTATTCTCTGTCCTCTGGCAGTGCTTTCAGCTCTTCTGTTGAACTTACCAGCACAGATGCTAGTTAGTGGCAGTAGGGGTGATGATTTTGTGATGAAGACATGTCTCTCTTGGGAGCTGGATGAAATCCATCTAACATTTTGCAGGACCTATTTCTGTAGACTGTATTACAACTTCTTTCAGTCTCCATGAGCCTTACTTGATTCAGATGAGCAACAGATTCAGAAAATGAAGAGGAGTTTAACTGCACTTTTGAAATTACATTACCATATCTATTCCTGTTTCTATATGTAGTCATATTTTCTTAGCACTCTTTCTGAGCCATAGTGATTTTTGACAGCTTGTTGCCTAATCTGATTCCCCACGAAGAGACACAAACCTGGATGGCAGTTGAGATTTTTTTATTAGAAACACTCACGTCCATCAATGTGATGGGGAGGACCAGGCAATCAATTCTGCCTTGCCCTTGCCCTTCCAGCACGTTCCCTGATAACGACCGCAGCCTCAGAGCAGCCCCTATGTGAATCACTGGTTAATTTGTCCCTTTGGGTGAGCCTGTGTGTTGTCTTTATGTTCCTCCCTATACAGACACCACAGAGAGTTGTAACTTGCAGTCTGCTCTCCTTGTTTCACACCAAGGTTAAAGTGATGTTCTGTGTACATGCATTAATTAACTGCAACTACAGTGTAGCCTGCAATTTCTTCTTATTTGCTCAGTTACTACAGTGGTTAAGGCTCTAGGTTTCCAGAGAGTGCCGTGGTAAACAAGTAAATCTCCAAGTGTGCAAAGGGTTTGTGTGTCACACAGTCCACAAGAGAAAGATAATACAAAGTTCAGAATAAAGAAGACACTATTTGCACCGAAGTACCTCCACACACTTCCATTTCTCCTGTAAAATAGGGGGAGATATTGAGGTATCCAAGAAGATATTGAACAGCAATTACATGCAAAGAAAGATTTTTAGTAGAACTTTTATCCACAATAAGTTATAAACATATCATGGAACGTCATAGGTGTGTTATAGAAAATATTCAAGTTGTAATGCATGTTCATGCTCTGCTCTGCTGACTGTATCTTTAGCTGTTTAAAATTCCTTGACCATATTTACTCTTTTGCAGACAAATAAACAGAATTCATAATATTATATTAATATTTGTAAAATGGCATCAAGACCAAGAATAAGCTGCCCTATACCCCTGGAAATCTGCTACTATGCAAGATAATAATGAGCAGGGGTGTGGCCTCATTTTCTGTGGGCTGGCTGCACGTACAAGGCACTCTGCTGTGTGTACAGCATGAAGTTCATCAGCACTTTGACACCTCTGAAAATCATAATCATGTTCCAGAAAACTTTGGTCCAACAAACTGTCCAACAAACCTTCTGCAATCAGAGACAGGCACTTGCAGTTGTCTTGGCTCTGTAATGATGGATCTCTGTCACCACTGGCTGGAAGGTAATACCTTAACCAACAAATTCCATTCTTCAGTTAGGAACCTAAAACAACTACCATGAATTGTGTAAATGGCTCTCCAAATTTTGCAAGATCCAATAAAATGTTTGCATTGTCATGCTTGAAAAGGACTTTTTATTTTTTCCTTTCTGTTCTGTATCCTCCTGTGGTTGTGGAAGGGTCCCTAGCAGGGGGTGCTCCATTCTGCACTGCCAGAGGGGAGATGATCATTTTCTTAGTAACTAACAAATGCTGGCAGTGTAAGCATTTCACATGCAGAGTATCAGATGATGTCTCCTGACACCATTTCGCCTTCTTGGATATCTACAGGAAAAAAAAAACCCAAACCTTACTTTTATTACTGCTCCTTAATTGATTTAAGATCCAAACCCCACTTCAGGCAGAGCATTTGTAACGTCTAATTCCATGCCCCTGGCAGTCAGTCACTTAGCCTCCACCATCACAGCTTGCAACAGTCACTACCTGAAGTGTGAAAATAGTTACTGGGAGATAGATTTGTTTATTTGCCTGTGAGAAAGCCTTTACTCTACCAAGTTGTCTTGATAGGAATGTCAACAAAAGCCACAGGCTTCCAAGGATGGACTGAATTATTTATTAGTAGTAGTATTAGTATTATTGTTGTTATTATTGTTGATATTATTATCGATATTATTATTATTATTATTTGGTGTCAGTATAAGCAACCTCTGCATAATTCAATTACTAATTGAATTGCTTACCTCAGTCATTGCTGCTTGGCTAATTACTCTGGAAAATTAGTTTTGTTTACTTGACTGACTTTTAAAAATTATTGCTTCTTGGATACTGCAACTTAAGGTTAATTAGTTATTTGGGAGCAGAGGTATCTTTGTGATCTAATGACTATGAGACAAGTGAAATTTCCATTCCAGCAAAGTTTATTCTTAGTGTTGTAATTTCTACTTTTACCATAAGATAAATGCAGGCTTGTTATATCAGACTTTAAAGATTTTTAGAAAGCTTATGCTAATTTATGTGATGTGCGAGATTCATCCCTGTCAACTCTCAGTCAAAACCAGGATGTCTGTCATTGGTTTTAGTTAATGGAATGCATAATTTGATTGCATAAAGCAGAAGGGCTTCATCTGGGTGCTATTAATAGAAGACAGGTTGGTGGAGCTTAGGTCATTCAGGAGAAGAAGGATGGCAGAACAGTGAATTGATAGAGGATAAAGGTTGACCCTAGCTCTAGGGCATGACCTCAGCTAGAGACCAATGAATGGGCTTTTTTAGGGGTGTGTGCAGACGGAAGGAAAACTCAAAATGAGTGAATAATCTACTTTAATTTCTTTCCTCTTCCTCAATGCAAAGATACACAGCTTAGTACATGTTTGAAAATAAAGAGAGCATTAACAACGAAACACATTGCCAACCACTTTTGCTTTTACATAGAGTAGCCAACAACTCCATCATTTTTGGCCAGCTGCTCAGGATGTAATAGCAGTGTTATATTAAAATGCTGCATTTTCAAGAATATTTTGTGTTCCATTTTATTAGACCAACATTATGGTTTCACGAATTATCAGTCCCAAAGGAAGTCCAAACCACAGGTTACTTGTGTAAAACTTCACTGCCTCCTACAGAGTAAAACCATTCAGAGACATGCTTTTAGTGCACCATGACACGGGGGAAGATAGATGATATATCACCATATCAGCAGATCAGGAAGTGCAGAAATCTCATAAGGATTCTCCCTTGCATCATGTTGTCAGGACAGAAGCTTTTCAGAACCCTGAATCCTTATGGATCCTAACAGGAAGAGCTTCTTCAGCATTTTATGCAGTCCCTTGTGACTTCATGCGTGGCTGCTAGTATCAGCCATTAAGATAATACAGATTTTTTAATGGTCGTTCTTGTTTCTTTCAGTATGTCATTTTTTAATATTTAAATGCTCAGAGCTCATTGTAGTTGAATTTATTGAGAAACATGGCTAAATGAGAGAAGAATCTGAAAAAGAAGTTCATTAGAGTTGGGAAAGAATCATTTGCTATGCCTTCCAAAGCTCGATTGCATTTTAAATCTTCAAATTTTTTTCTCAGCTCTGGAGGTGAAGCGTGACTTTGTCTGTAATGCAGCAAAACAAAATACCGCTGTGTCAAAGTTCATTGAGGGATTTTGAAAAATAGGAAGGAGCTAGGAATGTAGAAGATTAATAACCTGAATGACAGAAGAACAGCAGACAAAAAGAATTGGAAGGATCGAGACTGCAATAACAAACATCTGTATCTCGCTATCAGAAAACAGCTTCTTAACTTACTGTGATACTGGTGATTCTCCTCTTTTTAGCATAGCATCTTATTACTGCTATCTGTTTTTCCAGAGGTTCAAGTTATTAAGTGGGCACTGGAAATTAAATGTTAAAAATTCTATTCAAAATCAGTGCATTAAAATACAGAAAAGGTTTAGAATTCATATATTGAGAACCCAGAGGATGACAGAACTGGGGATCTTTGTGAAATTTTAATTAGTTCGTTTGAGGCACAGACATTGTGATTGCCTTTAATAGTATGAAACTGCACTGCCATTTTTCAGTGGTTTCCCACCTCATCCAGTGATTTGGATTAAAAAAGAAATCTCATTTTCTTTACAGAGGCTTCAGGAGTGCTGTTAATAGAATAAGCTAAGTAATTCAAAACCATTATTATAGTTATCTCCACAATGCGACTGTTACATTATGTAGTATCATTATCCTCATTCTATAGGCAGAGGCAGAGAAATTAAAGCCAAGATTATCAGTACAAAATACATGGCGATTTCTACTGTTAAAAAAAATAATAAATCAAGGCCCTAAATTTTCAAAGTATGAGGATCACTTATTGGGAAGACAACAGGTTGAATGTAAAAAAATGTGTATAGAATCACAGAAGCAGTCCATAGCTGATGAAAGGTTAGGATTCATTCCCGTGGAAAAGCACTCAACTACCTAGTCTTAAGACCGTAACTTCCCATCCTGCTCTTCCTGGGCTTACCCACCGCATGTCTACTGATGTCTTTAAAAGAAGCAGCCTACAGTTTCTACCCTGGAATCTAGCTCCAGATTTGCCCCAGTGTGTCACCAACTCCTTTTGTGAATTCAGAATATCTTGTAATTAACATATAATTAAATATGATTATCATAACTCCTAATGCACAAGGAAGAACTAACTGGGATAGCATGAAGAGCCCTAACTAGGACATCTAGTGAAGATGTCCCTGCTTACCGCAGAGGTGTCGGACTAGATGACCTCTAAAGATCCCTTCCAACCTTACACATTCTATGACTCTATGATTCTGTGATCTTACAAGCTTGTGAATGCTTGACTTTACTATCTTGTTTTTCGGTGTTTGTGTTGTGAAGGAGGAAGCTAATTTCAAGCACGTTTCCAGGGAGGGCATGATCATCAGCATGCTAGAGTTGTACTGATTTTCAGTGTTAGTAATAAGGCAGTCAGCCATCCAAATAATCTTACAGTAACCATTGTGTACTCAGCTGCTCAAATGAGTAAAAATAGAAGGAATAATTACAAATTACAAATGCATAGTGGTTTGTTTTATTTTTTTAAAGAATGGTACAAGACAATGTACTGCAAATTCGTTCTTTTGCCCTGTGTGTTAATTGCCTGTTGCAGTTGAAATGGCTGGCTGTGATCCAGCTCGTACTGAATTGTGTGAGAATCACTCCGCTAACTCCAGCAAGAATGACAGCATCTCTGGGTGGCTCTAAGGTTTGTTGGCATTTCACACCAACCAAGTGGATTCAGCAGCTGCAATTTGGCATTACTGTTGTTAGCTTTCTTATTTTCTCCTCCTAAACACAGCAGCTTTACAGAGCTTCATGGTTCATTTGTCTGTTTGGAATGATGCGTTGTGGTAGTTGTATCGTTGTGTATTATTAAACATATATCTGGTAGTAGGTGAACCTGAGAACAAACTCCACAGGACTGAGGAGACCATGTCCATACCTATCTGCAGCCTTTCAAGGAGCTCGTTAGAGTTCTGATCACAGCTGCACAAACAGAAAGCTAGAAAGAGAGGGAAACGGTGAAGACTTAAAACTGGCAACTCACCGTACCCACCACTACAACGAGTACAACAACAAACCCTTCCTTGCAGGAGAAATGCCAAGCGTGACTTGGACCAAGTCCAAGATATCTGCAAACTGATTAAAATGAAATAATGTTATCACTTGAATAAACAGCTCGGTAAGGTCGAAAAACGCACCTCTTTCTCAAACATTCCTACTGTGCGCTATCAGGGCCGCATTGGGCTGTGTCTGGTACGCTCTTCTCTGAACACACTCAGGGGGAGGCTTGCGTTGACGTGCAGTGACACGAGAATACCACGTGCCAGGGCTCCATTCACTCACCAGGGAGCCCATGCCCCCAATAAAACCACACAGCAGTGCTGCAGGGCGGCTGCCCCAGCAGATGTGGTTGATGCCATCTGTGCATATAAGGAGGGCAAAGGGAGAGGCTTTGCACAGGGATGGTGTCCCCATGTCCATGATTGGGGATGACATCTCACATCAGCTTCTCTTATAGACTGACTTCTACATTTTCTTGTTCATTATTTGGCATAACCTGGCCAACTCTATCATTTCTTGCAACAATTTGCTGGATTTTTCTGTGCTTTTTATGCCATCACATTTTTGCTAGGTTTTCCATTTTTCTGGATGCTACTGCTCTAGTTGAGGTTCCCAGACACTGTGGAGCCCCAAGAAATGAGTACTTTGTACTTCTACTTTGCATGTGCAAAACTTTGCAGTTAAGATATTCCGTGTGGTATAGTGTGGTGGTTGACCTTGTCCAGTTGTCAGACATCCACCCAGCTGCTCTCTCAATCCCTCACCTCACAGGACAAGAGGAGATAAAGACAGGGAGATCATTTTTTAAAAAAGGGTAGATGAAGTACTTAGGGATATGGTTTAACTTAGGATGGGATTGGTTGGACTTGATGATCTTCAAAAGTCTTTTCCAACCCAGTGATTCTGTGATACTTGCCAGTCACCGTCATGGGCAAACCAGACTCAGTTGGAAAAGATTAATTTAATTTATTACCAATTAAAAAAAAAAAAAAAAGAAAGAGTAGGACAGTGGGAAACAAAGAGAAACCAAAACCACCTTCCCCTTACCCCAGACCTTCTTCCCAGGTTCAACTTCATGCCATGATTCTCAACTCTTCTACCTCTTCATTCTCCTCCAGGTGATGCAGGGGATGGGGAATGAGAGGTTTCTGTCAATCCATAACAGCTTATTTCTGCTGCTTCTTCCTCCTCACCCTTTCCTGCTGCTCCAACATGGGTTGTTTGCATGGGGTGCCATCCTTCAGGAACAGATTGCTCCATTGTGGGTGCCCCCCGGGCCACAGCCCTTTCCGTCTGCTCCTGCATGGGCTCTCCATGAGTTTTGGGTTCCTTCAGGGCACATCCACCTACAGGGATGGCATGTGGCATGGTTTAATGTGGATATCTGCTCCAGCATCATCTTCCATGGGCTTCAGGGGCACAACTTGCATGGTGTTGGTTTTCTCCATGGACTGCAGAGGAATCTCTGCTCCAGCACCTGGAGCACTTCTTCCCTCCCTTTCCTCTCTGATCTTGGTATCTCCAGGTTGTTTCTGTCACGTTTTCTTACTTCTCTCTCTCATAGCTGCTGCACAGTGTCTTTAACCCTTTCTTAAATGCTTTTACAGAGTTGCCATGAACTTGGCTGACGGGCCAAGCTGTGTCCTGTGGTGGGTGTGTTAGAACCAGTTGGAACTGTCTCTGTCCAACACAGGGACAGCCCTTGGTCTTTTTTCACAGAGCCCACCCCTGCAGCCCTCCACTGCCAACTCCAGGGCATGGACACCCAATACAGTTGCTGTCGAAGTGTGCAGGAAGTCTAACTTGTCTGGAATGCACCAGGTTGCAGCACACATTCAACTCCGCAACACATCCCTGACTGCATCTGTCCCACCAGTAGTGAGTCAGCATGCAGGTCGGGGGCAGTCTGGTTATCCTCATGGCTCTGCTCCTGCTCTTTCTTCCCATGCTTGCTGCTACATAAATCTCCTGCTCTAGCACACCTTAGCACGCCACATGATCTGCTGATTCAGTTTGTTAATCTGACGCAAAACCTCTCCCTTCCAATTACAGAGTTAGTTTTCTGACGTTTGTTTCCTAACAGATGGTAAGCATCTAACTAACTAAGTTAGTTCAGCTGTAAAGTTTAACTGTGTGTGAACAGCTGTGATGGGATCTCTGCATGGTGTGCATGAACATTTTTATTCCCAGAAATACCCAATGAAAGTATGTGATGATTTTGGATGTGGAGTGTGGACAGGTATACATGATGAAACAGAGTTGTGATTCCCTGTGCTAAAGTCTGTTACCTTCTTGGAGTGCTGGGGAAGAAAACGAACTAACTTATGGAATGACCTGCTTTGCACATTGTAGTCTGGAGAAAAAATATACCAAATTTCACAAAACAACTACACTCAGGCAAAGGATTTGATGATAGGTATGGAACCAAAAATTTTCCGGCTAAAGAGCCAGAGAAGGATAAGCATGATCACAGAATCATAGAACAGTTTGAGTTGGAAGGGATCTTTAAAGGTCATCTAGTTCCAGCCCCCTGCAGTGATCAGGGACATCTTCAACTAGATCAGGTTGCTCAGAGCCCCATCCGACATGACCTTGAATGTTTCCAGGGCTGGAACACCTACAACCATTTTAGGCAACCTGTTCCAGTGATGAAATATATGGAACAGAAAGGGAAGGATTTGTTAATAGATAAGGCTATTAGTCCAGGAGGTGAGGAAGTATGCCTTGTTGCCAGGCTTGTCTTTCAGTGTCAGTGCGCTAGGCTAGATGGACATTTAATTTGATGCAGTACAAATGCATTCTTGATGACAGACAGTAGCAAGACATGTAAGTAAATAGTATGATGTATTGAATGCTTGACAAATAAGCATTAATTACTGTGCTATGATCTTTTTCAGCATGCATGTCCTTCTGAAGTAAACATGAATGTGAGCTTTGACTCCAGCCAGGATGACAATGCCAATGCATTCAACAGCATGAGCATTTACAAGAGAAAAGAGGAGAGGGCACCCCAGAAGGTGCTGCATGTTTCTTACTCCTGGAGGTCAAGAAGCCCTATCCATACAAGGAGGAACCTGTGTGGAAAATGGTGGGACTGAAAAAAAGTGGCAAGTGGGAACAAAAGAGCCTCAACAGAGAAAGTCAGTAGACTTTTTGCTTCAGTCTTGGGAAGGCTCCCATAACCTATACATCCTTTAAATCAGAGAGACCAGATGAGGCAGAATGGTTTCAAGTAGGCATATCAAAAGTATTTAGACCAACCAAAAGATTCAGGAAATGTCCTATTATTGATTGGAGGATGGATAAAGGATGGAAAATAAAGACTAGTGCTTTCTAGGGTGGAGCAACATCAGCAGTGGAGACCTGCAGGGACTACTGCTGTGACCAGATTTATTCAGCCTCTTCACCAGTGAAGCAGAAAGGGAGATGCAGCAAAATCCTCATGTCTGAAGATGACATCAAGCTCTTCTGGTAAGCAGGGAGGAATTCCTGAAGGAGTTTACAAAACTGAAAGGACAAAGAGGCATCACATTAGTTTTGCTGTATCTAAATGAAAAGTAATGGAGCTAGAGAAAAATAATCTGAAGTACACCTACCTGCAGAATTCAGAATTGGTAGTTTCAGCTCAGGAAAATGATCATGGAAACATGGTCAGTTTAGCTAATTCATTAGCCTGGTGTTCAGTGTCAGCCAAAAGAAGGCAGTAAAATGTAGATCATCACAGGAAGGGGGTTGAGGATAAGACAAGGAACATCATTTTGCCAATATGTAAAACCCTAATGTCGAGAATTTATAATTTCTGTGTCCTCAAGAAAAACACAATGGAATTAGACAATGGATATTCACTAAATCTTGCAATGCCACGACTAGAGAACACTAGTTCTAGTTTAAAATAGACAAAAGGGAGATACTATCGCAGGCTTGACAGGGAGTAGACAAATTCCTTAAAGGGAACAGACAGCCATGTATGTTACCTTCTGGTATCTTTTACCCAAGACTTGTGGATGTTAGGGAGCTATGAGGGGAACTGACCCCAGATAGTGGTGGTGTCTGCTTTCTCCAAATCACATCTTCTATTCCCCCATTAAGAGACATGATGGGGGCTGATGGTTTGACTGACTGGTCCTATGATAGAATGTTCCATGTATTTTCCCCCGCAGACTAAATGGGCTGGACTAAATGAGATGTGAGGAGAAACGTCTCTCCTCATAGTGAATACACACAAAAGCCACTGCTTTAANTAAAATGAATTTCTCTAATACCTTGCTCCCCCTCAAAAAAACATCCTGTTTCTATTCCTTCCTTTAGCATCAGCTTGTTGAATGCTAACTGCACTGCAAACTGTGCAATGCACTCCGATTGAATGCTAGCGTGAAACTAAATACAGTAAATACAATAAACACAAGGACACAACAACATTAATAAATACAACATTCCTTTCTGTAGGCTCCTGTGGCCAGTGAAATGGAAGATCTTCATTTTCTTCTGTGCCCCATACACTGATGATCAAGTGAAGTGAAACTAGATATCAAGTTTTCACAGCAATCTGCGTCTCAGAAACCTACAAAAGGTTTTACTGTCCTCCCACTCTGCTCACCACTCCTCCAACTGACATGCAAATAAAATCTGCTTTCCTCCCTCCCCAGCTCCCTTCCTCCCACCAGAATGGATAAAGAACAAGAGTGGCTTTCCTGAATTCTCACTCTGTTAACGGGCATGCTTGGAACTTACTTTCTCACTCCCCTCGCCCATTCACAACCAAAAACAAAAGAAAGGAACACTGCATTGTTTCTTTCTGGTACCAGTAAAACAAAGCCAGTCAAAGCTTTCCTTTCTTCCCACACTTCCTTCTCTGGCTTATCCTGCTTTACTTGCTGTCCTCTTATTAACCCCAGCAGGATGGCACAGTTATCTTTAGTTGTTTCATTGCCTTTAGGTGTCTTTATTGTTTCTTATCCCCCTTAATCCTCATCTATTCAGGGCTGGTTCATCCTGTTACCTTAGTTGAATGTCTAGTTGCTGCCTCCCACATGTATCCTTAGTTTCTACTAAAGTCCTGGACTTTCTGTTCACTTTGCATTGCCCTTGAAGCTGCTGTACTGCCCAGCGTTTCCTGTTGCCCACATCACCTGTCCTGAGTGGGGATGCAGCAGCAAACCACACAAGCTAAGCCCAGGAGACAAGAGTAGTGCAAGCGAGACAGTAAGACTGTTTCTCCTCAGTGAATATTCAACATTGCTCATGTTGAATTAAATGAATACAGGCAAGTGACTGGAAAATCAATGTCCCGTGGTCCCTGGGCTCGGAGGATTTCAGGCTCTCCTCTGGATGACGTTTGCTCAGTTTGACAAGCAGAATGGCACTTTGAACTCAGGCCATGCCCAGCCCTGGGGAATGCCCTAAACAAATGTATCTGTCACATTGAAGTGAAGCCACGGACACCCTTGATTTCCTTGGCAGCAGCCGGACCTCAGAATGCAACTTCTCGTATCATGCATTAAATTTGATCTAAAACGAATAATTCATCTACTTGAATGCCAAAAAAAAAAACCCCAAAACCAACCTCAAAACGGAAGAAAAGATGGTGTTCTAGGTTAGCTGAATTGTACTTTTTAAAAAGGTTTTTTTATCCTGCCACTAAGTCAGACAATCTGTTAGTCATAGAGTTTTCACCTAGTACAGCCCTTATACAGCTCAGAGAGTCATAGCAATAAATGTCTCATCTGGAGGGACCGTGTAATTATGTGATGCTTTTGTAAATTAATCTTAAAACCACCTTTTAATAGCAATTAGATATGTTTGTTCTTATTTCTTATAATTTATTGTTCTTTCTATTTATTAAAAAATATTAAATTGTTTTACAGTATGCTACCTTTTTATTTTAAAGAATGTAATGCATTCTAAGATTAAGATATTAAAAGTAAGTCAGTTTAGAAGGGAGTGATTCACAGAAAAAGATCTTTATTTTAATGAGACCCATTAGACATTTATCATTCTCTTTTTTCTTTTTTTTTCTATGTCTTCGTGGGTTTTTTTTCCCTCATAAAGATTCAGTGCATATATGGGTCTGAGAGACACAAATGACAAAATGTTCAAGGAGCAAGAACTTCACTAGGAAGTTTCAAGACTTCAGTGCAGGCACCCACAGACATTCCCGTGTTTTGTGTGGCACGTTCAGCTCTGTAGCTCCAGTCTGTGTTCTCTGTATTTCCATAGATTTATGATATGTAGAAGTTTTCATAGCAGAACATCTACATAGAATCAATTTTGACAAGTCATAGCATGACAGCAGTGGGGAAAATGTTCTTTTCTTTTATTGCTCCTGGTGAGGAAAATGTAACAGCACCACCACCACCACTCCCAACCCTTTGCTAGTGAGCAATACACTGCATTATTTCAAAAAGAATCAATGCCCAGTAGTAATTCATGACAATATCATTGCACTCCTCAGACAAATAATTTCCGTGTTGCTGAGGCAAAAGCCTAGACAACTTCTAACACATCAGACATGAAGCTGATAAACCTGAAATCATTTTGTAACACTTACTTCTTTTCTTCCTAGGGGGAAGTTCTTTACAGAGAGGGTGGTGAGGTGCTGGAACAGGCTGCCCAGAGCGGTGGTGGATGCCCTGTCCCTGGAGGTGTTCAAGGCCAGGTTGGATGGGGCCCTGGGCAACCTTGTGTAGACCCAGGCCTGGAGGTTGGGGGCCCTTCCTGTGTCAGGGGGGTTGGAACTCTATGATCCTTGGGGCCCCTTCCAACACAGACCATACTATGATTCTATGATACTGTGCACAGTTCAAACAGGACACTGGAATCCAGAAAAGCAATCTACCCTGTAACTACAAACAAAACACTCATTGTAGCAAGTGAAATGGCTACAACAATTTTCAGCTAGTTTTTGGTAATATGCTGAGATGCACAACACTGATATGAGCAGGAAACCATAATGGAATTAAATAATGGATTGTACTCTCTAGCTCATAATTTTTGAGAAGAGGCTTCAAAGCTTGTTTAATTTTTTTTCTTTTTTTGAATAGAAAATCTACAACTTCTGGTTTCGTCCATTTCAAGTACTGGCAAGTACACTTGGGAAGATAAGCACCACCACTCTAAACATCCCCTTCTTCCTTCCTCTTCCCCCAGCTCTATATGCTGAGCATGACACTGTATGGTATAGGATATCCCTGTGGTCAGCTGTCCTAGCTGTGTCCCTTCCCAACTCCTTGTGCACCCCCAGCCTCCTCACTGGTGGGGTGGCATGGGAAGAAGAAGAGGCCTCTGCTCTGTGCAATCACTGCTCAGCAGTGACAAAAACATCCCTGTGTTACCAACGCTGTTTGCAGCACAAATTCCAAACACAGCCCCGTACTATTGACTATTTTCTATGAAGAAAATTTACTCTACCCCAGCCAAAACCAGCACAATGCAATTAGGAAATTGAACTCCTGTGAGAGCAGAAGTGCAGATGATGTGTGGTGGTGTCCGTAGGAAACTGAAACACTACAGCAGAAGGCTCTTCATCAGGGTGACTGTAAATAGACTGAATTGGTCCATTAAAGTAACACTACCAGAGTTAAAAATTTAGCTGAAGTTTTTTCTGTCTGGGCATACAACCTTTTGGCAAGTATTTTTCATGTATGTTGGAAACAAAATGTCTTCTGTGCATTGGTCAGAAAGACAAGGAAGGACATGAAAGAGGGCAATAATGACTAAAAGTCAAGTGACCGAGTCCTGGGTTCTATCAATTGAGTCATGAAATTATTTCTTACAATTCTTGTCTGTTCTTAGTTATTTGGTGCATCAGGGTGTGGAACAGCAACTGCATATAGAGTACAGAGTTCAAAAGAAGCAGCAGCTCTGCTTCACCCTTTAGCCAAGCATGAAAGAGTTGAGCTAGGTAAAGTATTTACAACATGAGGTTTTGATCATGTATTTTGCTATATGGCATACAGTTACTATATACACACCTATATTACATTACATTATTTATATATATTTATTAATTCTTATATAAGAATTAGAAGAATGATTACAAACCCAGCTGTCATCCCTGCAAGTCTGACAACACTCAGAGTTCCCTGTTAAGCCTAGAAGGCCAAGAGTGAAATGCAAAGATTAGACAGATAAATTTAAAGGTATTTCTCACTCTGAGGCAGAATTTATAACAGATGCATCAAACTCTGATAAGCAGCTGGAGAAGCCTTGGGTTATAACAGGGGCCCCCAAGTTCTTACAAGAGCTTTGCACCTTTAAGTGGCGCTTACCACCTCTAAGTGTTAGACAAACTGTTCAGCACCTTGAAGAATGAGATTTTACTCAGAGTTGCACATAAAGCTCTAATTAATGTGCATTAGATTCACAGGCATGACAAAGAAACAGGGTAATTATCATCTCCCTGCTTAGATATTGCTGACTTCTTGTGCTGCGGAAGAGCTCCTAGCTTTTGAATGAGAAAATGTGTTGGTATAAGTAAAATAGATTTAACGTATGCATTGTAATTCATAAAATCTAAAGGGAAGACAGAATTTGCCTATGAGTTATGTTTTAAATTAAAAAATTAAGAAACAGTACAAAGCAATTATTAATTTAATATGAATTATCTCCATAAAGAAAAATACTTTTCTCCAGGAGTGCGAGGAATTAAACCGATTATGGAGAGATGCCGCCAAAATTAAGGATGAAGAGCATTCACTATACAAACCCCATCTTATTTTCTTTACCTGTTCTTCAAAGCCATGGTATTAGATCCACTTTTTTCATTCAAATTTTTCCCAGACCTATTTTGGTTTTTTACTACCTCCTTTTAGACTCATTTTTTCAGCAGTTTTACAAATCTGGGAGCTGCCTTCCTGGTCAAAACAGGAGATGCATTGCCCATGCTTCTGAGAGTCCATTTCTAAGAATCATCAGGAGTTATTTTCACTGAAAAAAGAGGGTTGTCTTCAGAACTGTCAGTAACTGATGCAAGGCCTAGGAGACATTCAAGAATAAAGCCTGTTTGTAGGGAAATGTTGTAAGGGAAACTGAGCTTTGTCTCAGAAGCGTGTGAAGAACCTGTGACTCTCGAAACAAAGATCACACTCGCTAAGGTTCTGGTACATCTTATATTGACAGTTTCTGTCTAAGTTAAGAGCCAATCTCCAATCTCTTCTTAAACGACACTGTGTGATACACGTATCTGGCTGAGAGACATAATACAGAGTTTAAGTAGAGTCTATTTCATTTAACTTGTTAACAGAGGTGTCAGTCACATCTCAGGTTTCCTCTTTTGGGCTGGATTCACCACTGCTGTGCACTATGTGCTGGTTATTTTTCTCATGTCTGAAATAAATGTAAATTGACTTGCTAGCAGTTAACTGTCTTGGTATAAGTGACTGCCTGAGATGCAGAAAAAGGGTGAGTCAAATGCTCTGCATGCACCTGGGGCAGACATGACAGAGCTGCTGTGGTCTTGTCAGGGGGGTCTCTTTGGCAGCCCATGGCACTGCACTGCACAAAGCTGTTTTACCTCTTCCAGCCCTGGTGAGCGAGGTAGGCTGTGTGACCTCAGAAAGGCAGGCAAATGTGTTTTTCTGCCCCATAGCTGAAAAAGATTATAGTTTTTTGTCCTCATACTGAGTCGTAAAGAATCATAGAATCACAGAAGGGTTTGGGTTGGAAGGGACCTCAAATATCATCTAGTTCCAAGCCCCTGTCATGGGCAGAGACCCCTCGCTAGACCAGGTTGCCCAAAGCCTCATCTAACCTGGCCTTAAACTCCTACAGAGATGGGGCTTCCACAGCCTCTCTGGGCAACCTGTGTCAGTATCACACCACCCTCATAGTAAAGAATTTCTTCCTAACGTCTAATCTAAACCTGCCCTTTCAGCTTGTAGCCATTACCCCTTGTCCTGTCACTGCACTCACTCCCTGGTGAACAGTCCCTCTCCCAACTTTCCTGTAGGACCCCTTTAAGTATTGGTACACCGCAATTAGGTCACCCTAGAGCCTTCTCTTCTGCAGGCTGAACAAGCCCAACTCTCGCAGCCTGTTTTCACAGGAGAGGTGCACCAGCCCCTTGATCATCTTTGTGGCCCTCCTCTGGAATCGCTCCAACAGCTCCATCTCTTTCCTGTACTGGGCACCCCAGTGCTGGACACAGTACTCCAGGTGGGTTCTCACAGGATCAGACTAGAAGGGCAGAATCCCCTCCCTTGACCTGCTGGCCTCGCTGTTCTTGATGCAAGAGTACTCCAGGTGGGTTCTCACAGGATCAGACTAGAAGGGCAGAATCACCTCCCTTGACCTGCTGGCCTCGCTGTTCTTGATGCAAGCCAGGACACAGTTGCCCTTCTGAGCTGCCAGCACACGCTGCCAGCTCATGTTGAGCTTGTCATCAATCAGCACCCCTAGGTCCTTCTCCTCAGGGCTGCTCTCAATCCATATCATGGACAGCAGCAGCAAAGCTGCTCACTAAATTGTCATCTTCCATGACCAGATTGGAGCCCTGAGGCTGAGCAAATTCCCTTCTCAGGAGGGGCAACCATGGATCCACTACCTCCATGCCCCTCTCTTCCCTCCCGTCTCCTGTGCCCAGGCCTCCTCAAGCCATACCATGCCACTGACCAGAGAAAGGTGACACAAGGCAGTGCTGCCCAGCACTGGGTTTCCTCTTTGCTTTCACCCCCATGCTTGGGAAGTGTCCTGCTAGTGTGGCTGCTCACCCTACAAGGTGCAGGCAGCAGCAGATATCTGTGTACTACAAGAGCTGTGGGGCTTGCTTGGTTTCTATGCTGTGAACCAGTAAAAGCAACTTTACCACAGCTGCTGAGCCAGTGCAGATTTTTCCCAGTTTTCTTCACCTCGTCCCAAAGCCAGTCCTGCCTAGGAAAGACTTGGTGTTTATTTAGGTCCTTGTTGCCAAAACGTGAGATATGGGGATCAATCATCCTCCTGGGACATCTGTGGAAATTTTTTTGTTTGTCTTCAGTGAGAGTGTGTGCAGGTTTCAGATATGAGAGCTAAAAAGAAGCTGAGCTATGCGTCTACTGAAACCAAAAGTAGCAGTTGGAAAATTTCTGATGTTCTACATTTCTTTTTTTTTTTCCTTCCCACAATTTTTTTGTCTAAAGTGGCTGCATAAAAAAATTTCTTCACTAGACCATCTTTAGCCTTGTGATTGCTGGAGCAGGAACTGACAGAGGAATGAGGCACTTGATGTCAATAATGAAAGTGCCTTGCTGAGAACTGTAAATATTGTTAAAGTAATCCTATAAAAGGTGATCTGTTAATATTCAGCAGAGAGACATTATTACAAGCAACAGACGTCCCATTTCAGGTCAGAATTAAGTCCACAGGGAGACACAAATGTATCTTATCCCTACAAGGATAAGTGGCGTACGGGCTGCAGTACAGCAGTGGTGTCAAGCCAACCCTTTAGAGTTTAGCTTTAGTGTATTAATAAAAATAGAGGGAACTTTAGTGTAGTAACTGCTTTTCCTATGTCTAAAGTGCTCCATAAGTCAATTCTGTAAGCTAATGGGATGGTAACAGATCAATGGCAATAGCGTGAGAAAATGTCACTCTAGAACACAGAGACCATCAGATAAGCAGATTAATGCTCCATCAGTCATCTGGTACAATAGAAATAGTCATTATGAAAGAACACCAGTACATGATCTCTTTGGAAAATAAACACTCTAACCTAATAATTTTTTCCACAAAGCAGGAATGTTCCCTAAAAGCATTTATGAAGCAACCAGATGCATTGACCACACATCATGCTAGAAAAAACAGCTCTCCAGGCAGAAGTAGTCTTCAGCCATAATCCTGAGAAACACAAGAAGTGAGTCTTTCATGTTTCCCATGTCCCTTTGGTGTAATAAGTCAAATAATACACCTTTACAGGAACTGCCCAGAAAGGGATAGGTTTGCTTGTTGCTTGGGAGCATATCAGTGGGGCTGTTCTCTCCTTCACTTTATGACCCACTGCCTAATCTGTTAAACTAAAACCAGGAGTGTGGAGAAGAAAACAAGGCCTTAAGCGTATAAGTAACTTGTCTTTTCAGTGAATATCATTATCTCATGTTATTTGGAACCATTCTTAGACTTTGAAACCCAGAAATGAGGAGCAGGATTCAAAGCCTTGGTAAACTTACAAACCAAAACTGAGCCAAGCTTCACCCTGAAACCGGAGAAAGTCAAATACCTCTGTAAATGGATTTAATGGAAAGCACATTGTCACTGACAAGCACTGCATACTTAGCTAAGGGCACAGGAAAACCTTCATTATCTGAGGAAAGCTGAGGAAGAACTGAACCGTTTGCATAAGTGAACAGTGAATTACACAGTTCTGCCAGTGAGATTTCCCTTGACCCTTGAGTTTTTCTTCCTTTTGCCCTCAGATGGCTCAGTGAAGTTTCTGGGCCCAGGGCTGTTTTCAGGCATACCCATTTCCAGCTGCCTGCTTTCTGTGAAGGAGCCTTGGAGATGCTTCTGGCTTGGTACCGTCCCCTATTCTCTTGTAGCTGCAGTACTGCTGCAGCAGTGATGGTGTTTCTGCTGTATCATTTACCCACTGGTATCATACTGCCACTGTGCTTGGTCCAGCCATTCAAAATGCTCTCTTATCTACTACCCCAGCAGCTTCAGCTTTAGGGATTTTCCTTTCCCTCTTTCTGTTGTCCCTTTTTCCAGCTTCACAGCCAGAATGGTTTCTGATCAGCAGTGTGCAGACAAGAGACAGAAAATCCTCAGGCATCCTGGCTTTCAGCATCGTGAGGCCACTGAGAAATGTCTGAGCACCAGAGGTATCCTTCTGCTTGAGAAAACATCTCAAACCTTGCCCTAGCCAGTGTCCCTGAACTGAGAGTTTGGATAAGACAGTGCGTTCACTCAGGGCATCTTAAAGACTCATAGTTTTTTTGTATCCCTCTCTTCTTCCACTAGCCATTATCACCTCCTGAAAGCTGTTGCTACCTCAAGCTGTCTCAGGGAGATCCATTGTTGCTGTAGACAGTGAGAGTGGAATGGGAGAAGGCAGCAATGACTGGAAGGCTGCAGCGCTGAGGCAGCTCATTCAAAGCTTCCAGAGGAGGCATTTGTCTCTTCAAGTGTCACTCATACTTGAATAGCAATCCAGTCTCTTCCAAGAAAGAGACCAGATGGAAGCATCCTATATGCCAGATTCTACGACAGGTTGCCAGTTGGACCTTGCTGGGTCAGACAAGAGGGCTCACCAGCTTTACACCAGAAATTCAAAGGACTTCTGGCTGAACCCCACATTGCTTGGCCTGGCCTGAAGTCATGCAAAAGCTGCCTGCCAGTTTCCTTCCCTCCTGCGTGAACTCTGTAGATGGCATCAGAGAGCTCTCTCCATCTGTGAGCTTTAGCCTTCAGGGCTAATCATGCTTTTGTCATTTTCAGTCTTGGGTAATTCTCCTGTGTGAAGATTTTATGACTGTCACAGACTTTCTCTTTTCTGCAGTGGAACCGGTTGATTCACACAGCAATGAACGGAGTGTGTCCCTGTTGCAAAAGGTTGGTTGTTCAGGATACTCCTATGGAGTCTGGATGCTGCGGTGGAGAGCTGTGACATAATCTCCCGTGGAACACCAAAGGTGATCACGCAGTAAATGCCTATGGAAGTATGAGGTGTGAGAAGATGCTGTGAACTAATTTAGGTCTAAGCATGATGCGAAATTATGCTCGGAGAATAAAAAATTGCCTATCAGTGCCAGTATGCCTCTGGGTGTTCTCATTGCAGAAGAGCATGAGGAATTATTATCTTACTCATTCTTTGTTTTATAAAAGTTATTTCCTGTTAAAAAAAAAATCCCTCAAGGGCATGACCTATTAAAGCACTTTCTTTCACGCAGCCTTAAGTATTATCTGTACAATAACAATCCTGTCATTGGAATGCAAGACACCATATTATTTTTAGCAGATCTGTATCCAAAATCATTCGACCACAGGCCAAGGATACCTTCTGAGAAAAACCATGAGCTCAATTGTCCATTTATTACCTGTTAAAATGTTCTCATTTGCCTTCCCTTTGCAAAATTTGGCTCTCAGTACTCAAACAGATTCAATTTCAGAAAAGATATTTTCACAGTAATAAATCTCTGCATTGCGTCAAAGGGCACGAGTTGGAGGGGAATATTGGGCTGTCTCCAGGCAAAACTGTCTCTAGGACAGAGAGACAGGCTCAATTACCCTATTTGATCATGGTGGAGTTGTGGCAAATCCCAGAGCAAAATGAACCCACTATTGTAACGTTGCAAATTCATTTAACCAGTTGATACAGCCTGGATGCCTCAGGCAGTCCTCCCTGGGCAGGGACCAAAGGGAGATGTATGGAGTGTCCAGCTGGAAACTTCTTCTGAAGGTCAGCGCAATTGGCCTCTCTCTCAGTGCATTTATGTGAGTGGGTGTGTGGAGGCAAGGAGCCATCTTCCTAAATATGTATCTCTAAGAGTGAAATAAGTAATAGTGTCTGCCAGATGCCGGGATACTAGCGGTGGCAAAACCTATCTGGCTTTTCGTGGTGACACTTCCCAGGCAAAATATCTCTGTGTCTTGTAGGAGAACAGAGACCTGAGAATGTGACTGCTTTGCAGAGGGAAAGAGCTGAGCGTGGCATTCCCTTTTTTGTCTCTTCCCAGGGAAGAACACTGGCTCATGCGTTTTCCAGAAGGAACAGACTGGCTGCTCCAAACATGGCTTAGGGCAAAAGCATGTTCTAATGCTGCAAATCAGGACAGATTTGTTTTGGAAACCTGCTTTTCCAGAGTGGTCTGGCTGACATACTACTTATTCCCTACTCTTGGCAATTGCTTGCTCTGACTGAATGTCCTTTTGAAAACTGTTGACAAGATCTACACACCACCCAGAAGAGCTGGTCTGCACACAGCATGATCTACACACACAGAGTATACTTTGCTGAAGTTCTGGGGGTACAACTGCATGCCGAACAAAAAAATAGCTGCACATTTAGAGAAGGAATAATTGTGGTCAGCAGCACTGCAGCTACCAGGGTGAAATTCATGTCACAGATTATCCACAATGATGCACACCCAAAAAACTCCTCAGATATTTTATTTGCAAATAATAGCCTGACATTCTAGGCAACAAGACATTATTGGAGACTCTAGATTATTGTCAAGAGACGTTGATCTCTGCATTTGTTAGAGTCAAACGCTGTAGTATTGAATTCTGGTCTTCCCCTTTTATTAGGAAACATTCTTAGGTTGCCACTGATTTTGCTGCCCCCAGTCTGAATTAAAAATAACTCCTTATGCAAGCAAAAGCAGGCACAGCTACACTGCCATTATATTCAGTGGCAATGCAGGAAGTGGGAGAAGCAGAGGTTTTTGAAATGGAAGGCAGTTGCCTTCACAAGATTGTTCTTTCCTTGTTTCTGTGGCTGGTTTTCTGCTTATTTCCACATGAGACATTTCTTTAGGCTATTTTCCTTTTAGTGAATTGTCCACACAATATTAGCCATGAATAAGGATGATTTCAAAAGTGTCTTTTAAATTCAGAGTGCATTTCAGTGTCTCACCTGCTTCTTCACGATTCTAGTTCAAGGATGCTTCTGAAATCCATTACAGGATGTGCACCTTGCATTTTTCTTGCGTGTAGTAACTTCTCAGCACTGTATTAGTCAACCGGGAAGAGGAAAATGATAAATGGAGCAAGGTAGTGGCTAATGATGTTAATTTTTCTTCAAGACAATGAAATTCCAACAATTGCTGGTTTTAGTCTCTTTCTGGAGTTTAGACTATGTTGTTTATCAGTTTGAGCCCAAGCACTGAATGAAGCAGACTGCTGTCAGAACCCTTTGGATGAATGATTATTGAACCTTTCACTAACACTCTACTTAAAAACCCCCTGAATGACTACTGCAGAGCAAACCATCACCTCGGGTGGTAGCAAATCCCCTAAAAGGAGAAAAATTGTAGGTTGAACAAGAAGGTTTTGCAAAGTGCTTATGATGCATTTCCTGGGCCCTCTCCTGCTGCTGGCTGTATAACTCCCTGAGGAACACCCCAGGATGCAGCCTGCTTGCACTTCCCTCTCTAGCGCTCATCCTGCTAGCATGGAAAGGAAAAGTGTGGTGCTATGCAGCATAGATCTACGGCTTTCAGTTGTAAGGCTACAATTCTTCAACATGTTCTGCTTCCCCAAAGCTTCCCAATCTCCTCCTGCTTTCATGGGACCATTTATGTAGATTTATTCAGGAGAAAGAACATGAAATGGAGCCATTAATTCTCCTGTAGTGTTTGCCTTTGCTCTCTGGTTTATTAGGTGCTTATTTATAGCATGATCCAAAATAAAGTTTCTTTCATTTTCTAGAAATCAAAGCTAAATGCAGGGGAGACCAAAACCCTCCTTCATCCTGATGACTAGTTCAGTGTGGGAATGTTTACCAACCAGGATAACAGTCACAGCAGATGAGAAGATCAGGGCATGGCGAACCATGCACATTCACCTTGGGCTTCTCTGCAGTGCAAGTAAGCTGAGTTTTGCCACCCCAGAGGGAACTGACCATTTCTTCCCTGCAAAAAGGTGCAGAAAGTTGGAGGGTGGGATGGGAGGAAGAGCTACAGGGGGTATGGAGGAACTGAGAGGTGATTGCAACATGTATTAGAGACACTTGTCCTGCAAAAAACCACCATCTCATGACCCCCTTGCCCTCCCATTGACAGCAGCAAAAGCAGCAGGTGGCCTGTCTTCTCACAGCTCTTGCCCAGGCAAGGTGGCTCCCAGGCTGTGACACTCCATCCTTCTCCCCTTCTTCCTCAGCAGTCCTGCATCCTATCTGCCCCCCTGTTCCGCCTCTGCCTCTAAGCAGTCCCAAAATTGGGTAGAGCAGAGGTGACCCACCTGCTGCTACCCCAAGGCCAGTGATTATTTTCTGGAGAAAAACACGATTACAGAATAAACATGATGTAAGATTTTGTAATTCTTTATAGTAAGTACATCTGAATGCAGAAAAAAGACATTAAAAATGCACACTAAAAATAAACCCTTTCAGTACATAACAAGCTCTTATTCAACACTGACAGCTTAATCTCCTATCCTACAAGGAAAGCTCTGCACAAGCTTCTCTGTTTCCAGGAGCTCCATCATTAATAATTTTCCTTCATCTGTAAAGTGAACTCATGACTCTGCATAATCACTCTCCCTCCCGTATGAAACAGAGTTGAGCCGGCGTTGCACGTACCATTACTCTTGAAGGGCAGCTTCCAGAGCTGCATTTTAATTGGGGTGATATGTTGCTTTGTCTCTAATGGTTCACACACACTAGTGGGTTTCTGAACTTTAATAAGTTACTGCATATCAGCTGAAGCAGGTGACTGCCAAAGTGTTCGCTCCTTCTCTGGCAAATGCTAGGGAATACATTTTTTCTCCTATTAACCTAGCATGAGGTCTGAGCTGACACATTTTACATTACATTTGCAGTGAGAACCTCCAATCAATTACCAGTAGCTTTTTAAACTGCAGGTGAAATAATCTCATCCCTTAGTGCAGAGTGCTTAGGCACGGCTGTGACACTGCCCATCGTATCTTCTCTTAGGAGAGCTTGGCTAATGGGAAAGAGGAAAGTTCATCTTCTCTGCCTTCTGTTTCTTAAAAATGCATGATAAATGAACCCCAGGTTAATTATACAGGTTTGCTGTCTGTAGGAGGAAAGATAGCTCTGTATGTTAATGCTGAATCCAGAGACAGGTCATTTCATACACTTTGACTGTAAAATAGCATTGGGATTTTCTGATCTCAGCCCTTTCTTCCAGTGGGGCAGATACTGCAGTAATTTGGGCTTGAAGTGTTCCTGTTTTACTTGATGCCATTTAAACTTGCTTGAGCTTGTTTATTTATACAGAAAGTGGGGAAAATAATGCTTGTCTTTCTCACAAGGTTGTGAGGAAGCTTTTATTGAATAATGGCTGCAAAAAGCCCTGGGAACCTTGGCTAGAACAAATAGCATAAACTGCTAGTGTGCTCACATTAGTTGAGGATTATTTTTTTTTAATGTCAGTCTAGTGGAGTAGAACTTCTAGGATCGTTTAGTCTTTCCAAGGAGACACCCATATATTTTTCTTCTGGTGAGAGAAATATTGATTTGCTATCCAAAATAAAACTTGTTTTCTTCAAAGTCCCAAAAAAACCCATGTCTGTAAATTAACCAAGTAAGAAAATACCATTTTTATAATTTTTTTTTCTAAGGAATTGATACAATTTAGAATGGGCTGTTGCATGAGATTGCAAAGCTAGAGAAGAGAAGGTGGGAACATTATAGTTGAAAATGTTGAACGTATTTCACAGATTCACAGAATCACAGAATCGTAGGGGTTGGAAAAGACCTCGAGAGATCATCGGGTCCAACCCCCCTGCCAAAGCAGCTCCCTAGCTCATATTGCACAGGTAGGCATCCAGACAGGTCTTGAATATCTCCAGAGATGGAGACTCCACAACCCCCCCGGGCAGCCTGTCCCAGGGCTCTGTCACACTCACTGTGAAAAAGTTCTTCCACATATTGGTGCGGAACTTCCTATGCTCTAAGTTGTGGCCATTGCCCCTTGTCCTGTCTCCATAGACCACTGAAAAGGGACTGGCCATTTCCCCCCGGTGTCCCACACTTGAGATATTTATAAACATTAATAAGATGCCCTCTCAGTCTTCTTTTCTCAAGACTGAACAGCCCCAGTTCATTCAGCCTTCCCTGGTAGGAGAGATGGTCCAGGCCCTTAATCATGTTCGTAGCCCTTCGCTGAACTCTCTCCAGGAGATCCCTGTCTTTTTTATACCAGGGAGCCCAGAACTGGATATAATACTCCAGGTGGGGCCTGATGAGGGCAGAGTAGAGGGAGGGGTTAGTAAGGTAATATAAAAAATATTCTGCATCCTCTGCTCAAATTCTGGAAACACAGGTGATGCCCCTGCTCGGGTGGTGATTCAGTGCATGACTCACTGTCAAAAAATGTGGTTGTCTCTTGGAAGGGATGCCAGATGCACAGGCTCTTATCTTTGCCCTTTGTAGATGTGCTGGCACATGTGCTGGCCCGGGGTGTGAAAGCTCACAGTGCTGTCAGCTCAGAGAAGGGCATTTCTGCATCTGCTTGGGAACCTATACTCAGACTGCAAGATAAGATCCAGACAGCCCATCAGCATTACAAGGCAGACCCACAACAAATGTAGGTGTCAGATAGGCTTTACAGGCACAGAAGAGCAGGTTGTCTCAGTCACTTTGTTCCAAATTGCTTACACAGGTAGACACCCAAAAGCCACCTCTTTAAAAAATGCCATCTAGCCCTCACTGTGCTTTGAGCCTACAGGTATTCCTGTCTCCAATGCAATGTATTGCCTGGGTGTTTGTTAAGTTTTGGCATCTACAAAAGCTCAGCTACTATTTCACATTCAACTGCATAAGGATATGTGAAGTGTTTCTCAGCCCAGTAGGCATGTATATTATAATTACTAGATCTAGATCTCTTCAAAATACATGGCTGGACAGTGAGCTGGCAGTGCTATCTCTCTTTTTGTGCAGATGTTCAAGGAGTAGCATTCAAGATGAAAGAATTTGGGTTCTGCCTCTTCTGCTGAAGGGGGTTTGGAAGTTGCAAGTCTGAACTCTCAGAAGAGCATCTGGACTTGCCGTGTACATGGCAGTACTTGTGCTGGAGGTTGTGGGTTCATCAGAGCAGTGGGCAGGACAGATGGGGAGTGTGAGAATGAGTCAGTGATCTGATGACTCAGGCACCCGGAAGGAGGAAACCTGGCCTCTGGGTTGTGCTCTAACCCTTACACAAAATGTTAATGAGAGCAGAGACCTACCCAGTGGTAAAGGTCTGCTGGCACCACAGGATCTAAACCCAGGCTCTCTGTTGTTAGGTAAATGTTTTATCTGGTCTCACCACACTGCCAGAAGACTCAGGGCTCTTTTGGGTGACAGCAAGACTCACCTTAAAACAAGACCATTGACTGATACTCTCTTTAGCCTCATGAGTAATTATTTCTGTGTGAAGTGGGACTTTTAGGTTATGTGATTTAAGGCTAATTAATCTCCACAAACAGGAAGAAGCAGGGGAGAAATGCGAGACAGAGGAACTCAGTAACATAATCAGTGCCAGCCAGTACTCCCTGGGCTGTGGCTGCCTGGGAGGCTCTCCCTGGATCCCCTTACAAACTGAGGGGAATGCCTGCCCCCAAGGGTATGGGATCCATTATGTTTTGCTGGGAATATAATTTTGGACATGCAAGAGGCTTATTATGGGATGTTTAGGGGAGGAATCAAAGGTGGGGCAAAGGGAAGCATCAAGATTGAGGAGGAACAGGGGTGGAAGAATAGAGGGGAAACGGGATAAAATGTGAAAACCAGTGGTTGTTTGCCTGGTGTTGTGCCTGATCCCCACAGTGGGTGTGTGTACTGCGGGGTGTGTGTGTGCATGTCAAGGTACCACCAACTGCACTGGGGTAGTGGCCTGGGGATGCTTAAGTCCCACTGTCAGCAGCCAGGGAGACTGGGATCCAGGGGCAGCTACTGGTCATATGCATATAGGTGTTTACATATTTTCTACTATCAGGCTGTCATCCTGATCAGCCAGAGAGGGGAACAGGATCAGGCCTTTTGTGCTGTGCTTGCTTAGGTGCTGTGTTTTCTGTCTGTGCAGCCCGCTGTGTACATGTGTATCTGTGTGTATCTATTGTGTGTATGTGTGTGTGCCTACTGGCATGTGTACACGTGTACACGCTCAGCTTCACTACTGGCTGGACCTGGGGCCATGAAGCTGTGGCAGCCTCACCTCAAATGGGCTACGGGACCTGGCAGCTTCCAACAGGGACAGTCCAAACCATGAGCTGGGAGTCTGAGGACCCAGGATGAAATGCGAATTCCTTCACAGGACAATGAAGACACCAGCATCTCCTTTCCAGTCATGACTCTAGAAGAAAGTTATGAAGTTAGTGTTGGTTGAAGCCCTTTAGTGGTGTCTTCACTAAGGCATCTAAATTTCATAAGGAAAGGAGGTTTAAGGTTTAGCCCAGATGATTACCTCTTCCCTGAGCTCATGTCTCCAGGCTATATACTGCTCCCTTGTGTGGAGGCAATTGATTCAGCCTGAAGGAAGCTCTCACTGCTTGGCTCACATAATAATATGCAATGTTATGATATTCTTTCTTAATGCTTCTCTTTATTATGAAAAGTTCAGACTTGTTCAGTCATATAAAAACAGTGAAGGAAGATAGGGACACATATGTTCCTCAGTTTTTGAGTGGGAAAACCAGATAGTACGGAAGTAGAAACTACTGTTTCTCAGGACTGTAAATAGCATTCCAAGTGATACAAATATCTGAATACAAAGATATGAGCAGATAAAAAGCTAAGAAGAAAACTCAGCATTAACAAATAAACAAAATGAATGCCTGTGTTTATTGGCTGCTGTCAGCTATGAATGTCTGGTCCTGGGGAAAAAAACTAATATAGACAAAATAAATTTAAAAAAAACCCAACCAACACATGTGTTAATGTCCTGTCCCTAAAGAAATCACATGGAATTTTATCACTTCAGTGAAACAACGAATTCACCAGGAGTTTTGTTAAACTATGCAGGGAAACCATATATAATGGATAATATCTTGGTCTGGCTGAAGACAATGGGAAAATTTCCACCAAATTCTACCAGAGAAGCATTTATTTACGGACAGAACAAACCATTTTTTTGAAAAGTACAAATAAAATACTATTGGGAATAGCTGCTAGTCTTTAGCATAGTGTTAATAGCATTGTATTTGGTCCAGTAACAAAAGGAAGTAGGGTCACAAATAGTACCTGGGTCGTAGAGATTATCTGAATTATACACGGAGACTGGGAATCGGGATCCCTGGTGAAGGAGAGATTTCCTAAAGTTTCATTAGTTGACCTCTGATTAGACTACTGTGGTCCCTCAAAACACAGTGGTCAGACTTTGTCTATGCATGTAGTATTTGTGACTTGCAATAAAAATGGTAAGATTCAAATAAGTGTTTGCTACTCTTTTCCTGATGGAAGTGAGAGCCTCCTTCCTTGAGGGCAAGAGTGGAATCTCAACTTTCTAGCAAAAGCTATGAGCAGGACTTAAGAATTATAGAAGGAGAAGAGAAACAGAGTCAGCAGCTCAGAGTATCTAGGAAAATAGTTTTGTTTCATGTCTGGTTTGTGTCTGCACTGCTTTTTGGTTATTAATATAAGATCACTAATAGAATTTGTTTGGAATGTTTGCACAGAAGCTTAATTATGGGAGAGAATGGCTGATGGGAAAAAGCTTTCCCAAAGGAATCCTTAAGAATCAAGATTTTCATATGATTGCACATACAATTTTCTTTTAATTCAGAGTTTTTATGGCTTCAGCAATGTAGTTAACTGAAGGTCTATGCTGCAAGTCCGGCTCAAAAATTTCACAATGCACATTCCAAGTTGGTTACACACCCTTGCATTTTTCCAAATTGCACCCACTTTAGGTGATAAGATCGAGACACAATGGAAGGCAATATATCCCTTCAGAGATCGCAATCACTGGTGATTTTGCCAATGCATATGGAGTATCAAGTTCAGCAAGGTGCTGCCCTGAAAGAAGTGGAACACTTCAGAATGCCAAATTGACCTCACTCCTGCTGAGGCTGGCATTGCAGAGCTGGCAGGTGCTTGGCACGTTCCAGGGCAAGTAGTGAAATTACCTTTTAGGACTTTTCCTTGTAATTACTTTGCCTCATGGGAACTCTATTTTCTTTTTCTTCTGCCTCTTTCCAATGTTACAGTCATGTGAGAGCTACGTGTAAATGGGTCATTCTTCTTTTATGATTGCTTCACTTGTCACCAATAATGTGCAATTCCTTCTGCAGAAAAGATGCAACAGAGAAAGAACTGATTAATTCACCCTCTATGCCAAGAGGGCAGTAAGTGCCACTTACCCAATGCTCTGAGAATGACCTCTGCACACCACACCCCACAGCATACCCTCTGGGTTTACAGGGAGACTGAAAGCTTCATAGACACTCTCATATTCACAGCTTAGTGTGACATTCGCTGTAGTAGGTCTACAATATTCAGCAGCACCTTCCAGAGCAGAGTCACGTTCTCACTTCAGTAATGTTAATTACTTTAATGGAACCAACATAAATAATTTTACATAGTTTCTACCAGATAGCTGACAAGAGATTTGGATTAAGTTAACTTTCCCATCAAAAACTCTGCTTTGGAATCAGGGTTTTTTCCCCATAAATAATAGTTTTCTTGGAGAGCATATATTGAAATCTTTATTAATGCATCCTGTCTTCTTGCTTCTACTCACAACCTTTTTTCTCCCCTCGGGAGCCTATGACTGAGGTTTCTGAGGCTGCTCAGCAGCTGTAACCCAATGGGTCCAATTCTGCCTGTGGGGAAAGAGACTCTGATCTCAGTTACACTACTGGATAACCAATATGATATGTGCTATCACACTTACACCCGCCGGGAATAAAGCCAAGATTTATAAAATAATAAAGATGCTGCTTTTTAAATAAAGTAATTTCTTTTTTTTACAGTCAGAATTCTTATGTTATGAATTTTATATTCTTCCCCTCATCACAGTCAAGATATTCTGGTGATCTTAAAGTCATGTTTTAGCCAGCCTGGTTTGGGGGATGTGAGGATAGTGAGTTTTTAGCAAAAGAGTGTTTTGCATCATTTGTGACAGAGAAATAACAACAATGATGATCGTAATTATCATTGTTCTTCTTGTTATTGTTATTATTATTATCACCTAGTGTTGCAGTATAATAAATTTATATTGTAATTTCTAATGAGTGAAAGTAGCAGAGGCCTAAAACCTTGTACCTTGAAACTACAGGTAATCATTCAATGAGCACAATCATAAAGGTACCCAAACAATCACAGTAGGTTCAGAAACGCCAGGAAAACCTGGCCAACACCCTTGCAGTGTACCAGAAACCACACACTTCCTACAACAAACAAACTTCAAATATTTCATGTATTAAGCCAGAGGTATAAAAAATACATAGGAACAGAGCAGGAGAGATCAAGGCCAGGAGAACCATCAGGGAGCTTGTTCAGATCTTAGGAAATGTTCTGTTTCCATCATGTATGGGAACAAACATTCCTTACACTATCTGGTATAAGGGACATTTTTTTCTTGGCCTGAAGTCCCATGACTGTTTAAATTGTGAGAATATTCCCCAGACATACCTACTAGTTACTCACAAGCTCCTCTGCGCACTAGTTGATCTTTCAAAAAATAATTTAAAAACAACAATTTAAAAGAAATGTCCACCATCACCCTTTATTCACACTAGTCCTTTGCTGGTTTGTGAAACTTTCCCCAGTGTTTCTTACCAAAAACTAAGCATGAATTGCATAGATCAAGTCAACAAAATTCTGGCAAGGAAATTACTAGACATAAGCAAATATGAGTAAACTTCTGTCTTGGGAAATCAAAAGAAGATAAAAAGGAACCAGTAACTTAGTTTCAGCTTATCCAAAATGTGCAACTATGAAGAGATTCATAACAGCTTCCAAGGCCATGTCATCTCCTTTGGTGATTGCATCTGGATGGATTTGAGATAAAAACCCAGACCTGGATTCTGATCAGTGTCCCCTTGCTGGGTCCTTGGCAGCTAGCACATGGCATACAGAAATAGATTTGAAAGATGCCATTTAGACATTGTTTCCAGTATTTTCTGTGCTTTTAGTTAGTGTCTGTTTCCAGTATTTTCTTTGCTTCTGTTTAAGATGGATCTCCTCTCTATCAAAGCATTCTATCAATCGATCTACCATGTTACTACATACCGTGATTATAAAACAAGCTTAAAATCAAAGACCCTGAGGGATACACTTGAAAACTAGGTCCAGCTTTCTGTAAGTGCGAAAATGATACATACCCTTGCAACATATGTGTTATTTATTTACTATATTTATGTTTGAGAAAACTAGAAATCAACATCCATCAGAAACGCACATGTGACATGGTATGATAAACGGGTTTGCAACAAACTGCTTCGCTTTTGGTAAAAAAATCCTTCTAAATCTTAATGGAACATTGACAGGATGAAGCCTGAGGCATTTGTTTCAGCAAGTGCAGCCTGTGACCAAGGATTGCTGGGGCTCTTGGTGCCATCTAGTGATGTTTGGGTGGAATTGACGTGGAGCTGCTTTCACAGTATTTCATACATGTTACAGATAGATCGTATAATTAAAAAACCCAAATAAACCCAACAACAACAAAAAAAAACCAACAAAACACAAACCCTCTCCCAGATTAGCTACACTATAATTTATTTTTTTAAAATACAAATAACTCTTTAAATTCCGTTGTGCACGGTTAATACCAGAAATCCCATGTATAATTGGCCAGGTTTGCTTCTTGGTTGCAGTGTACTGAACTCTGAAACACAGACACTTCTGATGGGAAATTGTCGTGGTTTTGCGAGGTTGGGTGCTGGAAAAGAACAGGGGGTGCAGAAAATGGCGGCTGTGAGGAGCTGCAGGAATTCTCTGGAGCTCCAAAATGTAAACAATCCAAGGCCAGAATCATTGTTGACCAGGGCCAAGCCAGTGAGAGATCGTCACAGCGCCTCTGAGAATCACATATAGGAGAAAACAACCCAGAAGCAGCTGCATTTTGCCACCGGAGAAGGGAGTGAGAAGATTTAACGAGCTGTGCAGACACCAAGGCCGGGAGGGGGAGTAGGCACCCCAGGTGCCGGAGAGAAAGATGCCCCTGCAGCCCGTGGAGAAACCCCATGGTAAAGGCAGAGACCCCACCTGCAGCCTTCCTGAAAGAGAGAAAGAAACAGTGAATACAATTTAGAGTAAATACAAAAATAAATGATAGTTACGGAACGTACAAGATTTGTACTACAGCTAAACTACAATCTAGTGATACAGATGCACTATATCTAGTGATACAGTGATTGCTTGGTGACCTGATAAAGCAGGATACCACAGCCACCTGATAACTTTGTGTCCTGCAGTTCTGGCCCTGCATCTTTTCTGGGTTCTGAATTTCCCCCTCAACTCCTTTTCTACTCTGTAGCATCTGTGTATTGCTTTGTCTTCACAGACACCTTGAAAAGGATTGTTTGTTAAAAAAAAAAAAAAAAAAAAAAAAAAGAACAAAAAGTCAGGAGAGACACTTTTAAGGTCCAAACCTTAGATAAGGAATTTACCTTCCATACTAAACCCCAAACTAGCCCTGAGGTCACAGCCTTTACTGGTGACACTCAGATGTTGTGTTCAGGGCCTGTCTTTAAAACATATCATAGCTTGTTTTTATAGAATCACAGAGTGCTCTGGGTTGGAAGGGGCCCCAAGGATCATAGAGTTCCAACACCCCTGACACAGGAAGGGCCACCAACCTCCAGGCCTGGGTCTACACAAGGTTGCCCAGGGCCCCATCCAACCTGGCCTTGAACACCTCCAGGGACAGGGCATCCACCACTTCTCTGGGCAGCCTGTTCCAGCACCTCACCACTCTCTCTGTAAAGAACTTCCCCCTAATATTTAATCCAAAACTTCCCTCCTTTAGCTTTAATCCATTCCCCCTTGTCCTGCCATTGTCTATCCTTTTAAAAAGTTGATTCCCCTCCTGTTTGTATGCTCCCTTCGGGTACTGGAAGGCTGCAATGAGGTCCCCCTGCAGCCTTCTCTTCTCTAGGCTGAACAAGCCCAGCTCCCTCAGCCTCTCTTTGTAGCGGAGATGCTCCAGCCCTCTAATCATCCTTGTGGCCCTCCTCTGTACCTTCTCCAACAGTTCCACATCTTTCTTGTATTGGGGGCCCCAGATCTGGACACAGTACTCCAGATGGGGCCTCACGAGGGCAGAGTAGTTTTGCAGTATACTTCCCTTTCTCTCTCTGGATTTTCTTCTGAATTGCTGAAAATCCTTAATTTTAGTATGGAGAAAAAGCAATTATTTAATTTATTTATTTGTTTGTTTATTTATTTAGAATATGAAAGCTCTTTATTGACTAGCCTTGACTGCAATGTTACACTGTCTGACTTTAAACCAGATAATTTCTGAACTATTAAACAGGAGTACAATCTTATATTCAGACCTTAGATATAAATAATAATTTCCTGATTGAGAGTAAAACACATAAGAAGTGTGAACTCCTGCCTCAACAGCACATATAGCCCAAAGCCAGAGTGCAACTGCCCTCAAGTGGGTGTACTAAGCAAAAGGAGAAACTGGCTGTGGGAAGACTGATAAAAATTGCTAAAAGTGGGTGTGTTTGGCTAGTGGGTGCAGGTTTGGTCTGCCCATGCTCACTCTGAACTGATGGAACTCGAGTCCAAATGCCTGGGACCTGAGCTGAGCTGAGCTAACCCACCTCAGCACCACATACAGCAGCTTGAGTATCTGACTTGCAGGGCAGGAGAGGCATTTGATGGCACCTGCATCCCTTTGTGTTGACACACCCTTTATAAAAGCTGTAAAAAAATAGAGTATTTTGTCCTGGGGGGGAAAAAAACCCCAACCCAAGACTGAAAAATCTTACTTCCACTTTAATATTTAAACTGTAATACAGCCCAGTCTGCTGAAATGTGGCAGTGAGGATGGGCCCATGTAATAAATACTGCATGGCAGAGGGGTCTGCTTAATATAGAAAACTTGTTGGAGAGGACACCAACTTACCTCTGGATCACTGAAACTTCACTGATGAGCTGGGGTCACAGCACTGAAGAAAGCAAACTCTGAGAGCAGGAGGAATTTACCAGATATTTATGCATCTTTCATCTGCCAGGTGAAATCATGAGAGAAGCAGAGCTACAGCCCAAGTCAAAGTTCAACATTTACAAAAAGAAAGCTTGTATTGAGGGTTTTTTTTGTTAAAATTTGCACATGATCACTCCTATTTTGTCATGGGATCAACTGCCCTGGACAGGGATGTGTTTTAGGATTTAGAACCATTACACTTGTAGATCTAAATTTCAGCCACAGCATTGTAAGCTGAACCCAGCTGATTATTAGATAAATTTGGGTTCAGAGCTCTTGAAGGATATAGGAGAATTAGTTCGGATCATTCAGCAAATCTCCTCTGTGACAACAGGACCAAAAAAAAAACAAACCCCAAGCTTGATGACTTTTTATTTCTAGCTCCAAAGGCAACAACCATGACTCAAAAGAGCCCCTTTTATCTCTGATGTGAGGGGACTGTATTCCTTCATAGAATCATAAAATTAATTAGGTTGGAAGGGACCTTTAAAGGTCATGTAGTCCAACCCCCTGCAGTAAGCAGGGACACCAGGATGCTCATCCAGCCTGACCTTGGATGCTTCCAGGGATGGGGCCTCCACCACTTCTCTGGGCAACCTGCTTCAGTGTCTCACCACCCTCATAGTGAAGAATTTCTTTGTAATGTCTAATTGAAACCTACCCTGCTCTAGCTTAAAAATACTACCCCTTGTCCTATCTCTACCTGCCCTTGCAAACAGACCCTCCCCAGTTTTCCTGTTGGTCCCGTTCAGGTACTGGAAGGTCACTATAAGGTCTGCCCAAAACCTTCCTTTCTCCAGGCTGAACAAGCCCAACTCTCTCAGCCTGTCTTTTCAGGAGAGGTGCTCCAGCCCTCTGATCATCCTCGTGGCCTTCCCCTGAACCCACTCTAAGAGGTCCATGTCCTTCTTGTGTTGAGGGCTCCAGAGCTGGATGCAGTATTCCAGGTGGTGTCTCACCAGAGCAGTGTAGATGGGGAGAATCAATTCTTGATCTGCTGGCCACACTTCTTTTGATGCAACCCAGGATACAATTGGCCTTCTGGGCTGCAAGGGCACACTGTGGCTCATGTCCAGCTTTTGGTCCTCTCAGATGCGGCCCTTCTCAATCCAACGTGTGTTAAATTATTGCAGTTCCTTGCTGATCTTGAAGACCAAGTGGAAGTAGGAAAATTTGGTGCCTGAATTGTGCAGGCTTGAGGCAGTACAGCTCAGTAGCAGTATGGACATCAGATGGCCCTAATCTTGCATCAGTGCCAAAGGGTCTCCCCTGACCTTTAAAGCTAGCAAAAATCTAGGTCAAGCTTTCAGAAAGGCTGACTCTTCTCTCATGACCTTTGAAGCAAGTGCAATATTTCTCCCTCAGGAAGAGGGAAAGGGGCCACAGAGGAGAATGTCTCAGCTTCTTTCCTACAGTTTGATTAGTGGCAAACTGAACCTGCAGTTATGACAAGTGGTGTCACCAGGCTCTACCACTGATGATACCAAAGAAGATCATGTTTACTGTCAAGTACAACAGAACTGCTAACTCTTTCAGTGAAAAGACCCAGTGGGAGTTTTGGGGGCTGTGGATGGGGACACCTGCCAATTTCCCATGCTGCAAACTCCCTCAGGGGAACACTGTCTCCTGATACAGATGAAGGTGTTGGGACTGCTTGTCCTCCATCTTTCTGTAGTGAGGTAGGCTCTCCTCCCCTATTTCACTGTAAGCCAAGGTGTTGTGCCCATAGCTTGTTCATAATAACTCTGCACTTCCCTTCAGCCAGAGAAAGCTGCTGAAAAGAGCAGAATGGACTGTGCAGAATATGGCATGAAGTTTGTTACAGGGACCATGATACCATGGGAGCTTCAGTTCTCTGGTGTTGTTTGGTGGTGGTTTAGCATAGTATAGCAGCATCTCTGCATTGCCCTTCTGTGCTTTCAGGGTGTGCCCTGTGCAGTGTGACACTGGTATCTGCTTTATACAAGTATGTCAAGAATGCAAATACTGCTCAGAGAATCCTAGAGTAGTTTGGGTTGGAAGGGACCTCAAGGACCATCTAGTTACAGCCCTCCACTAGCCCAGGTTGCCCAGAGCCCCATCCAACTTGGCCTCGAACACTGCCAGGGAGGGAGCAGCCACAGCTTCTCTGGGAAACCTGCCCCAGTGCCTCACCACCATCAGGGGGGAGAATTTCTTCCTAATATCTACTCTAAATCTCCCCTGCTTCAGCTTAAGGCCATTACCCCTTGCCCTGTGTGCCTTATTCCCCTGTCACAGACGATGGTCTCAAAGGAGGATGGGAAGAAGCACTAAAGGCAGCCCTGTTTAATCTATAGTGCTTCTGCACACCCATAACCACCTGAGACAAGCACCCAAGATGAGGTTGTTAACAGGAGGCAGTTTCTGGGACTGTGCATGCAGCAGAGGGGTGTAATTGTCCTTTTATCTGTGTGACTTGATAGTAGAGTTGGTTTACGCATCAGTGTTTCACCAGGATTAACATCTGGTGAAGCTCGGAAATTTATCCCATGCAGTTAAGCTTTTTAATTAACTTTCAACCTGTCCCAGCCAATCACAGCCACCAACACAAGCCTCCTGTCACTTGCATGATGTAGATTTTTTTCCAATGGTTCACAGAGAAGTCAGCATTTCAGAAGAGATCCGAGGAGGAAATTCATTAAACTCAACCATATTGAGTTCGATTGCTTTCTGAAATGACCAGCATGTCAACTAAACAAACTTTTTGTCAGTCTGTTGTTTGAGATTAATTAAATTTCATTAATCTGCTTCTTGATTATTTTCTGAAATCCATGGTAAACATCCATGACATTCATATTCAGAAGATGACAGTGACTCTGCTGGGCCAGGCTAAAGGTTCATACAAATCCGGCATACTGTCACTGATACTGGCCAAAAGTGGATGCCTAGGAAAGGCTGTAAAGGCACAATGAACATATACAATGTGTTCCTCAAAGACTCTCTGACTTCTAACCAGACTCTCAGACTTTCTCAGCCACAGCTATATTCTGTGTGTTCTTTTCAACGTAAATTATTTTTCTTGAGAAACCTATCAAACCTTCCCTCAAATCAATGCAAACTAGTAACATCCACATCCTTAAGCAAGGAGGTTTACAGCTGGGTTACATGATGGGAGAAAAAAAAAACCCTCTTCTTTCTTTTTTTTAACTTGACTCTTCACAGTTCCACTGATAGTCACCTAGCTCCTATACTGGAAGGGAAATTGAACAATCAGTCGCTAGCCATCTTCTTACACCATCTCTGAACAAACCTCTGCCCTGCTGTAAGCAGAACTTGTATTCTATTTCCATCACCTCTGAGTCCTGTCTGAAATCACTCCCTGCTCTTCGCAGCAGTGTCCCATGTCTAGTTGATGTATGAACTGGGAGTTTCATACCCTGGTTGTGTCTCAGTCACCCCTCTGGTGCCTTTTCTGCTCCCTTTCCTCACACGAATTTCTCACTGACGGATCTCCTTTGACTTCAGGGGGCAGAAAGAGAACCTCCTGTCACTGTCACATTGCATCTGTCAGGCTACTGCTGCCCAGGTCATGGTTTTGCTTGTAAGAGTTAACATCTGTTACACACAATACATGCCAGCAGTGCTGAGTGACTCATACCCAGTATTCACAAGGCCCCCTAGTAAGGCACTCGCCAGCCTGCAATGTCTAAAGTCAAGAGGAACAGACACAATATGAGGACAGAAATGGTTGTTCTGATTAGACCAAATTGTTTCAGTGATGTCAAGTTCTGGATAATGTAATCACATTTTCCTGAGAAAGAAAAACACTTCATGATGGTTTAAAAAAAAAAGAAAAAGCAAAGCTATTTTTCTTTTGCAGCAGGAAATCTAGCAGACAGAGCACCTAATGGGATCCTCATCTAAAATTCCTATTAGTTAAATAATAAGAAACCCCTTGGTTATAGTCTTGTATTGAGTCAGACATGGAATATTTAATTGATTCCTTTTGACAGCACCAAAGGTGGCTGCCATTTCTGCACATAAAATGTAATGCAGCACAGGACTCTTGCAGGTGGTCCCAAGCAAAAACTAAAAAAAAAAAAAAGGAAAAGAAAAATCAGATGTCTTTAAATCCTTGTGGAGCAGCTGGGAGCAGTTTGGGCTGTAAGTCACAGGAGAAGGTAAGGCAGGTGTTCTGACAAATCTTGTCACTAATCAGAGCAGAAATGAGGCAACCACTATGACAATCTTTCAGCCAAACCTATATCTCCTGCATTTGATTTAATAACTTTTTGCCTGGCAAGGTGCCTGCTGTGCAGTGATTCACTTCATATTTTAATAAAGAATAACTCAAGATAGAAAACTGAATATTGGATGGTAATGCAATGTAGGGAGTTTTGATGACCTGCTAATACAGTGAATTCAACTTAAGTGGTTTGTGAATGACAACAAACCCCTCATATTAAATTACAGTAGAGCATATGTTTTCAATCATGCCCTCTTTACTGTAATTTATAGCAAGAAAAGAAAATCCAAAACACAAATAGTGCAGTAAGACATGGATTCCTCTTCACAACAACAAACCAGAACATAGTTTGGGATGGTACTAAGAGAAGCCTACCTCTGGTTCATTAAAATGAAAACACATTAGCACATTTCCCTTGGAAATGCTCCAACCGATAGACTTGCAATGTGGGCTGTGAAGCTAACCCATGTCACAGCTGAAAGGAGGTTTCTTTGTGTTAGGCATGGAGCGGGTGGGGGAAGGAAGTTGTGCCCTAGCATCATCATCAGCAGCAGCAGCAGCAGCAGCAGCAGCTGTGTTTTGGTATCTGATGTAGAAGTAGGATTATATTTGATAGAGCGAAAGAAGGATTACAGTGCCTCTGACAGTAGAGGGGGGTTGCAGAAAAATTGTTTGCCATGGATTATGGGGACATAATCTTTTGATGTCTCCAGTAAATGTTGATTTTGGAGGAAAGATAGATAAAGCACATATTAATCTTTAGGGGGTGAGGGATGGTGTATGTAAGTTTCCATAACAACCCAATACGATTTTGACTTGTTTATTGTTGAGAAGGATGGTTCAATTTCACAGTGCTTGTTACAGAGCGTGGTACATGTAAAAATGCATCACATCTGTAACAAACAGACATAGAAACAATCAAGAATACTATATCTAATATATCTCTTTATCTAATACATTGCTGATGTAGACTTCCTACCAGGAAGCTGTATTTTTAACTCATTCTGCAATGTTTATCAAAGAAAAAAAAATCACGCTGAGCCTTTTTTCTTTTGTTTTATAGTTCAAGCCTCACAGTCATCAGATAAAAACCTTGATGAGTATGTGAAAAATCTGGTAGCAGTTCATATTTTCTAGACTTTACAGAAAAACAAAGCAGAAAAGCATTTAAATAACCAGTATTTTTACTCTCCTTCACTTCTGGAAACTCATTTATCCTCTAAAGCTTGTGTGAACAAGTTTTTATTGTGGGGATACAAAGTATTAAATAGCAAATCCAGTATAAGAAGGTGAAAATCCCATTCAAAAATCCCGTAATTTATCTCTTGCATCGACTTTCTCAAGTTCTCTTCTGTAAGCATCAGCTGACAAGGAGCTCCAGCAGCCCTGATGTGCAGGTCTGAGTACATTACTGGATTGCTTGGTGGCCCTTGGCCACCCGAACAGCAGAACTTAGCTTACCTTCAGTTATTACTTGATGCTGGTGGAGATAGCAAGAAGTATACACATTGAGATGTTAAAAGCTTATCTGAAGTCAGAGCAGCAGCTCAGGGCTCAGGGTGTTTTAATTCATCTCTCTCACAATAAAGGCAATTGACCTAATTTTTGAGATTGAAATCCATGGGACCGGGATTTTGCCCTGGAATTATCTATTAGTATGTAATTGTACACAAGAGGATTGCAGGGAAAGTGTTTGAGGCTTAACTAGGAACTTTAGAACAAATAAATAAATAAAGAGAGAACAAAGCACTCAGTAGAAACCATGGGACCTACCACAGGAATTTAATTAATGCCTCTAGGCACAATCTACTTTTCCATATTTTGATACTCAGAAAACGTGGGAGTCACATCTGTTACAGATAGCTTGGCTTCCTTCTCTTCCTCTTCAGCAGCAAAAGCACTCTCGTGAGGATTGGGAACAAACAGCAATGAACAGATAGTGACAGAGAGTCGTGACGTCCTGTGCAAGGTCCCATGCCAGGCTGTCCGCCTCTGAGTTACTGTTCAAGCACGACACTTTTAATGGTGAGTAAATGGAGGCCTTGGGGGAATTGTGCAGCACCATCAGAATCCTTAGAGACCAGACTGGGCGAAAGGTTGAGTAATTCCTTTGAGTCAGACTCACCATATCGTTATACTCGGTTCAGGGACTTCGTTTAATGACAAAAGTTGATGACAACAAGTCTTTGATCATCAGTTCTCGTTTCTGCAGCCAAAGCTCCAGGCAAATGCTGCTCTCCCCAGCCTGGTGGCTGTACCCAGTGGCAAACCTTGTGATGACTTTTGAAAGAGAGGGGTTAGGATTACCTCATTGTACAGACTGTCAGGTTTTAGTAGTGAATGTCTCTAGGAAAAGCAGGTGAAATGTGTATATGCCTCATTACCAATGCTAGTATATAAGTTTTCCTCTGAAATATTTTACACGTCATCCAACATATTCCTGCGGCTAATTAGTCTCCAAAATCTAATAAGTGTTCAAGTTTATATATTCTGCTCAAGTAATCCTCTATGGGCATCCAAAAAAAATATTCTGATAACATGATTGACTCAACTTTTTACTTTTCAGGGAATTTTTACTACAGTAGCTAGACCATGACTATGAAACACTGTCAGTGTTAAGTGGGTTCCACTTAAACAATCACAACATTAGTGACATTGATTGTCACAGTGTTTTATATGGCAGCATGAGTATGACTAAAGTTAATATGTGAAACAGAGCAGATTCATTTTTCCTCTGGCACAAAATGTCTTTGCTGTTGCATAAGAGGTCAGGGTGGTCTACATCTTGAGCAAATGTGATCTTCAGAACTGAAAATATCCTGTTTAATATAAAAAATACGTAGATTCAGAAACTCTCTCTCTGTTTTGGCATGTAAAGTACTACCTGTTCCTGTGTACCTGGAAAAATACTGACCTTGGTATAGAACTAATAGAAATAATGATATATAAAGAATGGAATTATTTTAAAAAAAGAAACTGTTCTGAAATTGTAATTTACTGGTGTAGCTGTCCTGGTTTCAGCTGAGATAGAGTTAATTTTCTTCACAGTAACTAGAATAGAGCTACATTTGGAGCTGTGCTGAAAACAGTGTTTATAATACAGAGAAGGTTTTGTTATATAGAGAAGTTTTTGTTGTTGTTGAGCAGTGCATACACAGAGCCAAATCCTTTTCTGCTCCTCACCCCACCAGTGGGATGGCTGGGGGTTCACAAGAAGCTGGGAGGGAACACAGCCAGGACAGCTGACCCCAACTGACCAAAGGGATATTCCATACCATATGACATCATGCTCAGTTTACAAGGGGCTTTAGGAAGAGTAAGGATGGGGGAAGTGATGGCAGCATTCAAAGTGCTGGCATTTGTCTTCCCAAGTAACTGTTACACGTGATGGAGTTCTGCTTTCCTGGAGATGGCTGAACACCTGCCTGCCCATGGGAAGTAGGGCATGAAATCATTGTCTTGCTTTGCTTGTGTGCATGGCTTTTTCTTTACCTATTAAACTGTCTTTATCTCAATCCATGAATATTATCACTTTTAGTCTTCAGACTCTCTCCCCCATCCCACTGCCAAGGGGACTTGAGTGAGTGACTGCGTGGCTAGGGTAAAAACATAGTAGTAGACTAAAACTCTAGTAGTGTATCATCCTAGTGTAGCTGTTAATGCAGCAAGCCATCAATGCAGAACATAATCAAAGAATTCTATTATTTAAACTATAATTTTAGAATTTTACTTTTAACTGAGTCACATGTAAGATGCTTTCCTTTAAGGGAAGGTATGAAGACTGTTTGGAATTAGCTCGTAAATTAGTGATTAAACTTAGACAACAGATGCAATAGAGGTTGTTTGCTGTATTTAAACCAATGCACATCGAATCATACAGGCATCTTCCATAGCAACACACTCATTGGTTAATTTAAAATTTGGCAAAACAGATATACAGTAATATATGCAGTGCTGTGATTGTCATTGACAGTCCAAAGACTGAGAATGTTTATTTCCAACAACTAAAAAAATATTTTGCAATTTGTTTTGTGCAGGGCATCAGGTGGTAGGCAAAACCATCTCCTGTTGGAGAGGAGCTCTGCCAAGAAGATCCTAGGGGTCCTGGTGGACAACAGGTTGGCTGTGAGACAGCAGTGTGCTCTGGGGGACAAGAGGGCCAATGGGATCCTGGGGTGCATCAAGAGGAGTGTGGCCATCAGGTCAAAGGAGGTGATCCTCCCCCTCTACTCTGCCCTGGTCAGGCCCCACCTGGAGTATTGTATTCAGTTCTGGGCTCCCTGGTATAAAAAAGACAGGGATCTCCTGGAAAGAGTCCAGAGGAGGGCTAAGAAGATGATTAAAGGCCTGGAGCATGTCCCCTATGAGGAAAGGCTGAATGAACTGGGGCTGTTCAGTCTTGAGAAAAGAAGACTGAGAGGGCATCTTATTAATGTTTATAAATATCTCAAGTGTGGGACACCGGGGGGAAATGACCAGCCCCTTTTCAGTGGTCTGTGGAGACAGGACAAGGGGCAATGACCACAAGTTGGAGCATAGGAAGTTCCTCATCAATATCCGGAAGAACTCTTTCACAGTGAGGGTGACAGAGCCCTGGGACAGGCTGCCCATTGGGGTTGTGGAGTCTCCATCTCTGGAGATATTCAAGACCTGTCTGGACACCTACCTGTGTGATCTGTCCTAGGGAACCTGCTTTGGCAGGGGGGTTGGACTCGATGCTCATTGGAGGTGCCCTCCAACCCATACAGTTCTGTGATTCTATGATTCTGTGATTTTCCTTACCACACCTTTAAATATTAAATTGAGACATGAATGAACAAAAGATCTTACAAACTCGTACAGAAATAAAAATAAAGAGTTCAATATTTAAGGCAAGATTGCAGAATTTAGCATCTTTGCTATAGATTCTCTCTCAAAAGGAAGAAGAGGGAGGAAAAAAAAAGCAGAAATACCTTAAATATATGTATGCAGATGTGGACTGAAAGATTGCCTATATAAATGAATTTCTCCAGGCACTAAATAACTGCAGTATGAGGTTAGCAGATTAGATGAGAGGCTGAAGTGTCTGCCTGGTACTGGTACATCTCACTGCTCCAGATTAGTGCGCCATGATGTATTTAGTGAACTTTATCTTCTTGAAGAAGGTGGTACTTCTGGTAGTTCCATTGAGCTATGAAATGCACCGTCATATTTACTCTAGAAACAAGTGATTGCAAACCACCTTATCTTGGTTTGTGAACCTGTCATGGTCACATCAAGACTGTACGAACACCTGCCATCCGCGAGGCCCTGCTCTTTCATCAAGGCACATTCACTTCACCAGAAATGCTGTCGTACTGAATTTCCTGAGATTTGATACAAAAGAATTGCAGTCAGTCCACCAGGTGATTTACCTGTAGCTTGGTATAAAGGGACACATACTGTGAGGGATTTCAATAGGGTTTAAGTTTTGGGTTTTTTTTAATTCTATAATTGCTTTTTTGGTAAGAATTTTAGCTCATGATATTGTGTGGTAAGAAATTGTGCTGATCTGGGTAGGGACTCAGGAAACCTTTGTATTTTTCCTGTTCCTAGAGGTAACAGGCTAAGTGAGAGAAGTATGCAGGGCAGCACCATGAACGCCATTGACATCGCTCAGGATCCTGAAGCTATGGTAAAGGTCAGATTTGCCTGCCTCAGCAGGGCAGGAGAAAGCCTGGGTGCCACAATGTCACCTTGCAATAACAGATTCAGAGGCATTTGGTCACAAAACTGGCTGTGGTACAATCTGACAGCAACGCCTAAATGCACACCACCTTCATTAGCAACAGAAACCCAAAACTGCAGTCTTTGATAGCTGTGAGGAGGCCTGGCTTAGTTTTCTTCTGACACACTGTGACACTTCCCCAGGTATGGTGGGTGGACCCTGGCTGAAGGCCAGATGCCCCCCAAAGCTTCTCTATCACTCCCCTCCTCAGCTAGACAGGAGAGAGAAGTTACAATGAAAGGCTTGTGGGTCAAGATAAGGACAGGGAGAGATCACTCACCAGTCACCATCATGGGCAAAATAGACTCAACGCAGAATAAAATTCATCTCTAATTTATTACCTGGTCAAAACAGAGCAGAATAATAAGAAATAAAACCAAATCTCAAAACACCTCCCCCATCCCTCCCTTCTTCCCTGGCTCATCTTTGTTCCTGATTTCTTTCCCTCTTCCCCTTGAGCAGCACAGTTCAGTGCATTATACATTGTCCCTGTTTCTCCTTCCTCCTCAGGTGCAGGACTCCTCACACTGTTGCCCTGCTCCAGCGTGGGGTCCCTCTCACAGGAGACAGTTCTCCACCAGGTCCTCCAAAGTGAGTCCTTCCTATGGGAGCTTCAGCTCTTCATGAGCTGCTCCAGCGTGGGTCCCTTCCATGGGGTGCAGACCTTCAGGAACAGACTGCTTCAGGACAGCCTTCTCACTAGGTGACAGCCTCCTTCAGGTGTCTCCACCTGCTCCAGCCTGGGGTCCTCCACAGGCTGCAGGTGGGATCTTTATTCCCCATCATCTTCCATGGACAGCAGGTGGACAGCCTGCTTCGCCATGGTCTTCTCCATGGGAATCTCTGCTCTAGCACCTGGAGCGCCTCCTCCTCTCCCACTTTCTTCACTCACCTTGGTGTCTGCAGAGTTTCTCACAGCTTCTCACTCCTTTCTGTGGTGGCGAATATGTTATCACCAGGTCAGGGTACAAGGGGACAGGTTGGGCTCATTGCCACTCAGTGCCACTGTGAGGGTGGGAGCCAGCAAGGTGATCCGTGGCAGAGAGTACTGCTGGACATCTATGTCGAGGCGGCATTTTAACGTGACAGGGTGCCTTCTGAGATTAGCCCAGCCATGAGGCTATTTCCATGACTTTCACATGTTTTTGACTTCACACTGTGTTTACGGCTGAGTGTGAGCTACCAAGCAGCTGGCTGAATTGAAATGCTCGCAGAAAATGACACCAGAAGATATGTCTAAAGTGGTGGTGTCTGAAATGAGAGGTACATTAAAACATAAAGGATGTAAAGGGAAACAAAGCCAGGCATTTAAAGATAGAAAAGTCATACAGTAAGTGAAATGAACCCACTGGATTATACTTGTGTGTTGAGCTCTAGGCAAAAGTAAGATTAACTTTATTGAGGTCAATAAATAAACCTCCCCTTCAGAAGCAAATTACTTAATTTAGCTCTGTGGTGAGACTGAGCCATCTGCAATGCCCACCCATCGCCAGAGCGGTTCTATAAATAACTACCACAGTTGCACTAACGCAGAAGAGGATTAAAGCTCTCATTTAGCTCCCTTGCAGAGACAAAATATGAGGTTTTTACTGCATGTGAGCAGTGTAAGTGATTGCTTAACGCAAGGTGAAGTATGGCCACCACTAAAACCTTCCCAGGCCACAATGTGATGCACTCATCTTTCTGTTTGGAGCAAATATTTCTAGATCAGGAATGAAAGAGAAATCTTTCCTAGAAAATAAAAATTATAGGTGTAAAAAGGCAATTGAAAATGAAATAATTGGATAAGTTTAAATCTGGTTGCTGAAACAGTTTGGGACACGGAACTTTTAAAGACTCTTTTTTATGTCCCTTCATTTTTCATCAATATGTACTTTGATTATAGGTTGCCTACTAAATGTCAATGAAAAACACACTGCAAATGAGTTCTGTTTCAAATATACTAGTCTGTAGGCACACTGAAGGTTTAAGCTGAGATCATTGGTTTTACACTGATGAAGATGAAGCACCAGCAGCTGTCTGATTCTATGGGGTATCTTGTGGCAGGAAAGGCCATCTCCACATGGGAAAGATATATGGAAGGAAGGAGGTGTATTTGGGGGAGTCAGTGGTAATAATAGTCATTTCCTAAAGGAATGTGTTCTTTTTAGTCATGACAAATTTAGACAAAGACATGAAACCTCAGAGAGCTGGTGAGGTAGGAATTTAACAGCAGCATGTATGGCCGTCCTTATTTCTCCTCTTTCCCGTGAGTTCAGAGAAAAATCTTTCTTAACTAACTTTATAATGAAATAAATGTAAAAGCAGATTAAATTAGATTGGCAAGACAGTAACTTCTCTAAATTTTTATTTATTTATATTTTTAAATCTAGTGCTTTGCTTGAAAAATCAGACGAGAGAAGGCTTTCTAGGGGATGAAGGAAATGCAGATGTCAACATCTAGTCAACACAGCAGGAAGCAAGTGGTGCCCATAGTAGAAGTTGTGGAGTTTTTTCCTCCCATATTGAAGGGGCAGAGGCTGCTGTCTCTCCCCAGTGAAGGCAAGCAGTGTGGCACCGAGCACTTCCGGGATTAGACATTTTCCTCAAAAAGAGGGTGGTCTTACCTCTTCTGCTCACCAACAGCACCCTAATGGCCTGTGCTGTGAGGGCAGTTAGCACAGTTAGCGCAGCTAACTGCTGTGAAAGCAGTTAGCACAGCCCAAAACTGTCCCTGGGACCATGCTGGTGATGGCATGGCATGGCCTACGTCACTGCTGGTGGCCCTCTGCTTACACTCTTTGCTTTAATAGTACAGATGTAGCCCCAGAGACCAAAAAGGACCAGAGACATAGTGACCTTTCTACTCTGTTGATTCTTTCTCATACCAAAATGTTTACAGAAATTTTCTTTCTTGTGCCTTTACAGCAGATTTTAAGGAGCTGTAAGGACGAATTTGCAGCAGATCACAGTAGGAAATAGGCATGAAAAGACAAAGAAAAGGAGATATAAGAAAAGCAGAGAAGACCTCGGGCCTCTGTTAAATATTCATCTATTCCTTTCCACACCCAGCATCCACACTATGCTCTGACAAAGCATTATCTCTTCTTTCATTCTCTTCCATGTATCCATTTCTTTTTCTCTCAATCTTCCATTCTCATCATTAAAAATGTTTTAATTTCTTTTTTTTAATCCCCTTACTATAATGATTTCTCCTGCCGATTGCCCTCTGACTCTTCATCCTAAGGTTTCTCCCTCTGTTAAAGAATATTTATGGCAGTTATATGTCATAAATGACAGAAAACATTTCTATCCAAGTATAAAACATTTCTATCCAAGTATAACAATTTGGCAGAATAGGGGACTGTGATTTTAATTGTTTTCCATATTATTGCCATGAAGCACTGAGCTATGGTGTCAGACAGGTTAAAGGCGGTACATTTAAGCAACTTCAAAACCAATAAAAGCATAAAAGATACAAGAAAATGCAACAAAGTATCTATGAACATTCTGATTTAAAGAGTTTCAGGTCAGTGTTTCCCAGTTTTTACAATTCAATTATCTGACTAAAATGAGGTTTCCAGGAAGCTTCTTATCCCAGAGTCCTATTGAAATTATGTATTAGTTTGCTGTTAACTCTGTCTTCCTTCCAAGGGCTTTCACTGAAAAACTGATTTTCTGTCATGTATTTTCAGCTGCAGGTACTAAAATCTGAAATACAACTTTCATCTGACTGATACAACTTATGCCCCAAGTGACTACTTTATACTCCTGTACAGATCTCAAGATTTATTCAGATTTAGGCAAGAAATTGCTCCTTCCCAGAATTAATCCCAGACTCATACATGAAAGAACTTCTGAAACATACTGGAAGATGTGTATGAGAAATATTATTTTATGCTTCTTTATATAAGCAGTTCATAGAATCATAGAA